>JAJTJO010000143.1:0-14142 GCA_024550625.1 Dendroctonus valens | reverse complement strand
AATATGCGTCAAGGTTTATTCGAATCATTCGTATTTACTAATAATTTATATAAAAACGAATATTAAAAATCAAATGGAAATTTTATCACTGGTTTTAATTAGCAACCATCGAAATGCATGTTATCAATAAGATACGCTTGAACTGTAGTATTTCAATTAAAATTAAGAATGCATTTAAAAAGTAGAAAGCGAACCGCTGGCTGAAGATTGTGAAAGTGGAACGTAATTGTGTTGGACTTAGGTTTAACATTAAATATTTGCTGTTTGAACTGACGCGGTCTCTGTGAGTTATTAATGAATATCGAGAAAAATGGACCCATCTAATAAGACCAGTCACTTGAACATCATTAAAACGTGGTTATCCAAACAGAATCACTTGCCACAAAACATAAGTAAGTAGTACTCATATACAGGTTATTTACATGAACTATTAAATAAAATCAAGTTATTTTTTTATTAGATTCTAAATATTAAGAAATAATAAATTAATAACCATACTTTCAAACTCTTTCTTTAGATTCGATAATATATACGTTATCCGATGAACTAGTTTCTCTTAGTCTAAACTAAATTGTCCAAAATTCCGTTAATTTTAATTACGATAAACGAGTGTTTGTATTAGCCTATGCTAGTTCGTCAAAAATGTAATTAATTTTTACCCGAACAAACTAATTTATACTATGGTAAGCTATTTCGGACTGTTTTAAGTTGTACGAGATGTGCTTGATGCATCGAAAGGTGGATTTTAGAAGATGGTAACTCCTATTATTTTTATGAAATGTATATGAGCTAGTCATATTCTAAATCAAATGTTAACATTTCAGAAACAATTTTTAATATCTCATACAGAACCATACAGTATTCAGTATTTAATGACTCGCAGCTTCCTAAATGGTTGGATTTCTTTTATAAAAATATTAAAAAGATTATTAAATATCCCTGATTTTCAGGGGTTTACGTATTTTACTATATCCGAGTTTCTTAGCTCACTTATGCAATGACGTGAAATGATGTTAGCATAGGAAGGCGTTTTACAGTTTTACAGACAAACAACTTCTTTTAACAATTTGCTTTCATTAGCTCGAAAGTTCACTGCAGTCCTTTGAATGAGAAATATCAGATTATAAATCTGCTTTAGTATATCGAGTCTTTGATCCAAAGTGAAGCATTTTACAAAATTTTGTTTACTTATAGTTCTAAACGATGTTATATGTTTTGGGTTATTTATGAAAAAGTCTAATTAATAATTGCTTAATTGCTTAATTTACGTTTTGCAAAACACTGCTGTGATAATATCTGGTTAGGCCACGAATTCATCAAATCACTCACCAATTCACAGAAGAGGCGCCCATCAAAACAAATTGATAATGTCATTTTCAATGTTACATTTTTTCTTGAAAAAATCAGATAATTTTGTTATACCTAGCTTGAAATCCAACAAAGCCATCAAAACGTGCGTTTTGCCCAAATGGAGCGAATTTAATCCCAATACAAACCAGTTCAAAGCAATTATACAGTTACATTAAGTTTTTATGAAAGCTCTCTACAAAACAAGGTATGCATTGGAATTCATCACCGACTTTGAACTACTGGAACTCAAATTCTGAACCGAACTATAATTATTTGTTCAAACGAATATTAAAATTTTTAACTTTAATAAGCTACAAGAAAGATACAGTGACTTGAAAAGATAGTTAATCTAGGGTTTCCGTCGATCTTAGTTTAGAAGGAAAAAAATGTTCGCTACTAACCCAAACTAACGCTAAATTAAATCGTCTTTTTATATCCGATTCAAAACAGTTTCGAATTGGACAAATTTCTGAAATATATTTTTTTCCATTTATTCTTTGCAATCTATTCACAGACATTCAGTAAACTTGGTGTGTGATTTTCACATGTACAAAAGTGTTTACATTAAAGCGCAAATGGAGTTGTTAGGTACACATGACAGAACAACAAACAGTTAATTAAAGTTTTTAGGTAATAAAATTGTTTGGGCGCGCACATCACGGGAATCGTTCATGCAGGGCCATTGGGTGAGATCGTTTAAGCAATACCGGGATGTCGTCGTTCTCTCTAGAGATCTCTAGCGAGTTGGTTTGGGTGCCAGCTCAGACGATCTTGATATTTAAGCAAGAGTCTTTTTATTTCTGTCCGGATTGTTGCGATTTTCAGGTCGGAGTGTAGGACATCATTTCTAACATACCACGGTGCTTGGGCAATTAGTCGGAGGGTTTTCGATTGGAATCGCTGGCGGCTTTCCAAGTTGGAGTGGCAGGCAGAGCCCCAAAGTTGTAGGCCGTATGTCCATATTGGTTTCAATATTGTTTTGTAGGTCACTATTTTATTTTCGAGCGATAACGGTGAGCGATGTCCGATTAGCCAATACATTTGGTTGAGCTCGGTTCTCTTGGTTTTAATATGCTTGTTCCAGATAAGTCGACGATCGAGGTGCAGTCCCAGAAACGTAAAATGTTCTTTCTCGGGAATTTGTTGCCCATTTAGAGATATTGGGGACAAGTTGGTTTTCTTCGTGTAAATGTGATGTATGTAGACTTTGTTTCATTAACTTTAATTCGCCATATTGAGAGCCATTTTTCGAGCTTATGTATTTCTATTTGTAAGGTGTAGGTTGCGGTTGCCTTGTTCGGATCATCGTCTGATACTAGTATACTGATCCTGTATCATCAGCATATGTAGTGATCATTACTTACATCATCATTTGATCATCACTGAATATTACATCTGGTATATATTCTGTACAATATGGGTCCTAGGACCGAGCCTGGGTACTCCAGATTCGATGTAAAAAATTTGAGAATGTGCTTCACCGGCTTTGACCCGAAAAGTGCGTTTGTTTAGGTAACTCTTCAGCAAGACAAAAAAACTCGGGTAGGTTGCTCTTTATTTTGTACAGGGTGGGCTACTAAGAGAGGTGGTCGGCCGTAGCACACAAACCATTAGTCGTATCGATTTCAGGTAAAAAATAATATGAGTATAGGGATCACGGGAAATTTCTGGAAATGACTTTCAAGTTCACAAAATAGCAGCTAGAGGGCGAAATTGCAACAGTAATTTTAAATACGGATTTTTTGCGGTTTCAGATAAGCTAAGGTATGTTGAAAATAGTTTAGTTCAATTTCTGAGAGAATTTTACTTATTTTTTGTTGTAGTCTTATTGCTCTAGCTATTCAAATAAAGTGGTGGGGCAAGGCCAAATAATGGTTCAAAAAGTTATTGATAGCTCCGTATTGGCTTAACAAAATTCAACGCTTAAATTTCAGTTCAAAAACTCTTTATTTACCTTAACACCTGCTGTAAAATATTCCCCCATATTATTGCCACTTTGGCCGCCAGAGGTTATAAAAGGTAGTCAAACTTTTCCGTTTTTCTTAAATTTTTTAAATGGAATTATATATAATATTTTAGCTGCTTATAAAGAGGATAAAAATGAAGCAAAATAGTGAAAACCGCACACCGATATATTTATTGCAACCGAATATATAAACAACTTGACAATAACGATTATATTATAATAATACATGACAATTATTGGTCCTGATAAGAACCGATTGTTGTATATCACGCATTATGAGTATTCCTGCGGATGAAATACAGCCTTGGGATTAAAACCTGCTTAGAGTCTCAAAATGTTTTCCGTCATTTCGAATGCATTGCTCAACCCTGTTTCTCGTAGATAAAACAGCACTCTCTACTCCTGCGACAGGAATGTGATGAATTGCACCCTTCATTTTGCTTATTAGGTCCTGTTTGGAAGTTTTTCCGGCTTGGTAAATAATCTCTTTTATTCTCCCCCACAATACACGTCCATACACGTAAGATCGGGAGACCTAGTGGCCACGGGAATAAACTGCCTATTCGTCCTATTCATCTATCGCGATAAGCGTTGTCTAAAAATCGACGGACATTTACCGAGAAATGAGCAGGACCCCGTCTTGTTGAAAAAACATGTTTACTCGCTTTCGCAACGATATGTCTTCTAAAAGTAGTGGTAGTTGGTTTTGTAAGAAGTCTAAATAAATATTTCAATTTAGCTTCTGTTCAAATAAATGGGCCAATAATTTGCCCCCCAATTATTCCGCACCAGACATTGTCACTAAATCGACATTGATGCTCACCTTCCTGCATCCAATGAGGGTTTGTCCTGGACCCGTAATGCATATTATGCAAATTAACTCCCCCATTGCTGTTAAAAGTAGCTTCATCTGTCCAAAGTATATTTGAAAGAAACTGATGATCATCTCGAATCATATTTAGTAGCCAATGGCAATGATCCAGACGCCTCTCAAAATCCTGATGACAAAGTCTGGTGGACAACCATGGAGTAAGGATGAAGTCTAAAAAATGTATGTTTTAACTACAACTTTAACATCACATATAAGATATACAACATTGAAAATAATAGATCATATTATTGACATACTTATGTTCTCTCAAGATCCTACGAAGTGTAGTCCGGTTTATGCCCAAATCCATAGAAATAGCCCTAGTACTTAAATGAGGATTGAACTCAATATATGCCAAAACATTTATCACATTTTCCTCATTGCGACCACTACGGAATTTTCGAAAGTCTGGACGGTGGACGCTTCCTGTAGTCCGTAATCCTTGAGCAAGACGCGTAAAAAATCTGTAGTTATATCGGTGTCTCCCCGGGAAACGCTCCGCATACACTCTTGAAGCAATAACTGCACTTTGCAAGCATTCAAAATAAACTGCTAACATCGCAAAAGCTTCCTCGTTTGTTACAGCCATTTTAAAAGCGAGTCTAAAAACTTCAGGTTTGACAAGATTGTCAAACAAATTCATTTGTTTTTACGAAACGGAATATTTGACGTAAAAACGGTATAAACTGTTTTCGCTATAAAATTAGCTATATCTTCGGTTGCAAAAATTTAGCGTTATGCGGTTTTCACTATTTTGCTTCATTTTTCGTTCTCTTTCTAAGCAGCTTAAATATTATATATCATTACATTTAAAAAATTGAAGGAAAACGACAAAGTTTGACGACCTTTGAAAACACGCCCTCTCGCGGCCAAAGAGGCAATCATAAGAGCTAATATTTTACAGCATGAGTTAAAGTAAATATGGAAGTTTTTAACTAGAATTAAAATTTTGAATTTGGTTAAGCCAATACGGAGCTATCAATAACTTTTTGAAGTAATATTTGACTTTCCCCCACCACTTTATTTGACTAGCTAGAAGAATAACATCCCCACAAAAAATAAGTGAAATTCTGTCAAAAATGCTACCAACCTACCTTAGCCTTAGGTAAGAGGGTTCTTGTTGGCAATACATGTATTCATCCTTTTGAGCAATAGTTGTTCAAACTGCTTTGGGAGAATTGGGAGCAGGCTGATAGGTCTGTAGGAGGATGCTAGATCAGTTGGTTTCCCAGGTTTATGAATCATGATACTTTCAGCAAACTTCCATTGATTAGGATAAAAGCCCGTTCTCAGAATGCAGTTGAACAAAGTCGTCGTAAAGGTTAGTGCCTTCTTCCCAAAGTGTTTTAGGATTTCGGCTGTGAGTAGGTCGTATCCTGGAGCTTTGCCGTTTCGGAGATTATTTATTCCTTCCTGTTATTCTGCTGGCGAAAAGTGTTTGATCGGTTGGGACATTGGCAAGGGGACGGTTAAAAAGGAGCTTATTTCTTTGTGCAATATTTTATTGTCTGCATCCGGCTATGGTTGAAATATTCTGCTATGTGGTCGCCAAATGCGTTAGCTTTTGCCTGTTCACTCCTGGCCCAGCCAGGTTGGTTGGATCTAATGGGGGCGTTGTGAGTCTGTGGTCTTTTGAAGGTTGAAGCTCTCCACAGCGAGTAATCAGAAGTTGGCGAGGTTGATAGATTAGTTAAGTAATCGTTAAATATATAATTCTTTCTTTTTAGGAGAAGTGTTTTCAAGACTTTAGTTGCATTGTTTACGTCTCTTATCCTCTGGATGGTGGCTGTTCTGCCATTTCTTCCTTAGCTCTCTTTTATTTTAATCTTTTCCATAATTTCTTGTGGATATATGCAAGTAAATTTTGTATTAGTAGAGTAGTGGGAGTTGATTTTAAAACCGTCTCATAGATTAACTGGATCAAGTATTCTGTGGCACTGTTAATGTTATCTTGCGTTTTTAGACTTTGTCTGATCTGCATATTATCTTCAATTGATTCTTGAACTTCGTCCAATTTGTTTTATAGCTGTACCGCTGAATTTTTTCCCTTTTTTTAAATCATTTGTGGACTCAGAGTAAGAACAGCAGGAGAGTGGTCTGATGATTAGTCGAAATTTGATTTGATCTGAGTATTTATTTGAGATTCCAGATGTGATGAATTAATCCAAGAGATCAGGAATTTCCTGAGGGTCTGTTGGCCAGTAGCTGGGTTCACCAGTGGAGAGGGTATCTTAATGATTATTTTTTATGGAGTTAAAAAGTGCTCTTCCTAGGTTTGTCATCAATCTGGAACGCCACAGGGAGTGCTTTGCATTAAAATCACCTCCTACAACAAAATTTTTACCCAATAGGTCAAAGAAGTTTTTTAATTGGGTTGGTAAAATAGTGTGTTTGGGCGGGCAATACACTGCTCAAACTGTAAGAGAATCATTTGTGCTTTCGATCTTTTCATTGATGGCTTGTAGGAAATCTTTCTGGAATTCTTCTAGTTGAAAGTGTTTTATCTTATTTTTAATAATGACCGCCGACCCACCGTCTGCTTTTCCATCGGGATGCTTTGTATCGTAGTTGTAATACCCATTAATTTTGAAGTGTGTTCTGCAGAGGTGCAGTGTGTTTCTGAGATTAGCATGACGTCCACGTTGTTTACTTTTAGAAAGACTTCGATCGCCTGGCGATGTTGTGCCAGATCGTTCGCATTCCAAAGGACTACGTTTAAGGAATAAAGCTGCATTTTTGGACAGTTGCGCGATCAGAGTTGTTAAAAGGTTGAGCAACGTACCTAGTTGCTGAGCTTGTTGGGTGATTAAACTTTCAAGTTTTACGAATAAACGTTCTGTCGCGTGTGTTGGGTTTTCAGAAGTGCAATTTGGACTAGGATTAGAAGTTGCTTGAGCATATGAGCGCGTTTTTAAGTCAGCGGAAGTTGGTTGTGGCATATGTTTATCTGGTGGGTCGATTGATGGTTTGCTTCTTGGGGTACCGTTGTGCGTATTTCGGAAAATGTTGATTTTTCTATTTTCTTGTTCTTATTGATTTCTTTGAAGACTATGCAGCCTTTATAGTTTGCTGGGTGTGCCCCATCACATTGCACACATATAGCAGGGGTATCCTTGCTTTTATTGCACGTCGAAGTGTCATGGTCAGCAGAGCATTTGACGCAGAAGTGTGGTCTGTTGCAGTACGCTTTTGTATGCCCATAGCGCTGACATCTTGTGCACTCGACCATGTTTCGAAATTTCCTGGGCGGTTCTATTATAACGGAGGCATTCAGCAGAAGCTTGATATTGTAAATTTATTCCAAAAAAATTCCTGGTTTCAGTCAATTTTATTGTTTATCATTTAAAATGTCATAAATACGTTTCGGTGTCTTAAAAACGGTGAAATAAAAATAAACTGGTACATAAAGGATGTATGGTCTGGTAGATACTTGAATTACCAATCATATGCACCTATACAATATAAAAAAGTGTTTTAATAGCTTTTACTGATAGAGCGATTAAATTGGCACATTATGGATATAGAGCAAAGAATCTTGAAAAAATAAAAAAGATACTAATAATGAACAACTATCCCAAAGCTTTCTTCGAACCAATTATAAAACAAAGAATTAATAAAATCTACAATTCAAATAAATTGAACAACATAAATAATATAAATAAGAAACAAGAAGGTGAAATCAAGTATGTATCATTACCGTATATTCCAGAAATCAACACGAAAATAAAAAAACGTTTTAAAAACATAATATTACTACAGCCGAAAAAACTAAAAATAACTTAGCAAAGGAATGTTTCACAAAATTTAAACCTAAAAGTGATAAGTTAAACACACCTAACGTAATATACAAGATTGACTCTTTGAACTGTGACAACACATACATAGGTCAAACAGGACAATATTTAAAGAAAAGAATATACGAACATAAATATAGCTTAAGAAAGGTTAACGAAAATGGAACAGCATTAGCACAACATGCACAACAAAAGTTACATAGTTTTGATTTTGATAACACAAAAATATTAATCATTGAAGACAATTATAATAAGAGAAGAATCCATGAAATGATACAGATTAAAAAACATCAGAATGCAATGAATTTTAGATCAGACACAGACAATCTTAGCTCTGTGTATCACGCACTAATTAAATGAGCGCATGCATACACTGATTGGACCAAGTAAATGAAATATAAACACCTGACATTGAGGAATTGCAGAGCAATTCCTAGAATGCAAAGAAAAAGTGAAATATAAACAGTTTTTTTTGTTCTCTCGCTCGATATCGAATAAAATATGAAATTCATAGGCAGTCAAATGTGAAGGTAGAAACAACTATACACGTAAGTTAAATTTAAATCTCTAAACAATAGATTCTAGTCTTTTCCCAGACATGTTTGTCCTGACTCATCACCTGAAAACCATTGTTCTTAATGTACTTTTTAATATGTGTGTGATTTGTATTTTAATATGTGAATTTTGATGAAATTTTTTTTATTTAAATTGATGATAACTGTAAATGTATATTTTAGACAAACTGATGATGGTGGAGAAAGACACCGAAACGTATTTATGACATTTTAAATAATAAACAATAAAATTGACTGAAACCCAGGAATTTTTTTTGGAATAAATTGAAGTACAGTCAGGAAAAATACACAACAATAGTAGTAGTAGTAAACATCTTTATTTCTAAAAAAAGGCTATCGACCTATCGGTCTTTCTGCCCTTGTTTAATACATGCAGTCTTAATCTAGATAAAAAACCAATATGAAAATTCTCCTATTCTAGGTTAACAATAGTAGTAGTAAACATCTTTATTTCTAAAAAAGGCATCGACCTATCGGTTTCTGCCCTTGTTTAATACATGCAGTCAATCAGATAAAAAACAAATATGAAAATTCCATTCTAGGTTAACAATTATTGATAAAAAATTTCAGTGGCAAGAAGAATTATTTTATTGTCCACTAGTCCGTTGCGTTTGTAAGTGTTCGAGTAGCGTTATGTAGGGAAACGAAGCGGGATTGTCTGGTTGGTCTTGTAAGACAAAGGGGATTCAGTATGGTCCAGTTGTAGGGGTTGTTTGTCCATTTTGTCTGTAGCTGTATGAGTCTCCGAGATCTTTGTCATGTTTGTGCGTTCGTATAGTAGTTGGGTGGGGGGGTTGTGTAGTGGGTTTTGGGGGTGTCTTATTCGTGTTATTAGTCTTAGTGCAATTTGTTCTGTTGTTTGTGTATAACGTTTTGTCCTTTCTGTTCCGTTGGTCATGAGTATATGTCCAAGTCTAGCAAGGGTCTACAAATAGCTTTATATTTTGGTGGCGGTGTTTGTGCTAATTCCTCTGTCTTTGTAGGTTAGTGATCGGAAGTGTTTGTTCTCTTATTGTTTCTGCCCTGATGTTTCGTATGTGTTTAGTGAATTAAGTTTGTGGTCAATTGTGATTCCAAGGTATTTTACGTCGTTTTTTGGTTGTGTCGTTTGGCCGTCTGCAGTTATTGTAGGGGAGTCAGCGTTGAGTCTGTGGTTTGTGAGCAGAAGTTGGTTTTTTGACGCGTTTGGTGTTAGTCTCCATTTATAAAACCATGTCATTGTGTTGTTTGTTAGTGTTTGGAGTCTTTGCTGCTCTCTCAGTAGTTTTGTCATGTACAATAAGTGCCGTGTCGTCTGCGTATTGTAATATGTATGCCGATCTGTCGATTTGATTTTTGTCTGGTAAGTTGTAATTGTATATGTCATGGCAGTATATATTGTAGAGAAACGGTGAGAGCGGGGATCCTTGAGGGAGCCCTTGTTCAGGGGAAAAAGAAATGACAGTGTTTTGTCAATTCGTACTTGTAGTTGTCTGTTTTCTAGTAAGTTCTTTATGGTGTGTAGTAGATATGTTGGGTGTGTAGTTTGTATAGTTTGTATAGTAAGCCTCTATGCCAGACACTGTCAAAAGCCTTGTTAATGTCCATAAACAGGCAAGCTGTCTTTCTGTCAGTTAGGTGGGTAGTTTGTATATTGTTGGCCAAAATAAAGAGCGGATGAACAGTCGAGTGATGCTGTTTGAAACCAAATTGGTAGGTAGGTATATATTTCCAATCACTTTTCAAGCCGCTTTATTATGTATTCAAAAATTTGCTTAGTACTGGAAGTAGTGTAATTGGTCTGTAGTTGCTCGGTTGTGTATTGTCCAGTCCATTTTTGGGTATAGGGATTATTAAGCCGTTTTTCCATGTTTCTGGGATTCTGCCATTTGTGATGCAGTTGTTCAATTCAGTTAGGATCAGTTTGTGTGTTTCTTGAGTTAGGCTTTTCAGACTTTGCCTTAATTTTATCTTCCCCGGTGCAGTGTTCTTGATGTGCGCTAGGGCTTCATCGTACTCTGTGTCTGTGATCAGTGTGCAGGCATAGTTTGGTGAGTTGTTAAAATAGTTCAAGTACCAGTCGTTGATCAAGTTCCAGTTGTCATTGTCGAAGTTAGGGTTTGTCGATATGCTGAAGGCCCTTTGATAGTGTCTGGCGAATGCGTCCGCTTTCTCTTTGTCTGTGTAGCGTTCTATTCCGTTTTCGTCAATTGTGTCAGTAGTGCCAGTCTTCCTGTATTGCGCCAGTTTCTTAATTTTTCGCCAGTATGTTTTGCCTTTGTCCTTCTGTATTTCTTTACATGTTTCTAGCCATTTGTCTTGTCGGTATTGTCCAATCAGAGTTTTAATGTTTCTGTTAAGTTGGTTTCATTGTCTTTTTAGGTCGTTATTTTGAGTGTTTGTATATAGTCTGTACAGTTCTCTCTTATGTTTTATTAGTCTCAGTATGTATTTGGGTAGTGTATGTCGGTAGAAAGCATTTTTTATTTCCGGGCTAAATTTTCCTATGGCTAGTGAAAGTTGTTGTTGTATGGTTTCTATTGAAATGTGCTGTGCTTGTGATTGAATGTAGTCATGTATATGTTGTTTCACTTTGTCTATGTCAGTCTTTGTTAGGTTTAAGTTTTTCTCTATAGGAGGTGTATTGGAGGTAGGTTGCGTATGTTGTAAGTCTATGTTAAACGTAATAGCCAGGTGGTCGGATCCAAGCTCGTTGGTTAAGTTTATGTTGTTGATGGTGTTTGTCAGGTTTCTTGTGTGCAGTAGAACGTCTGGTGTTGAGTCTGGGTTTGCGGGCATCAGAAAAGTTGGTGGGGTGTGCTGTTTTATAAAGTCGGAATTTTGTAGAAATCTTTTAAGCTGTTTCGTTTTGCTTTTGTTCATATTAAAGTCGCCTACAATTATTGCATATTTATAGATGCTCGCTTTAGTCAGTATGTTTTGTTCTAGGTTGGAGTGTGGGTGTATGTATGTCAGAAATATGTGTATCAGGTCGTTTAAGTAGGGTAGCGTAAATGTAGACAGTCGTTCAAAGGGTTGTTGAGGGAAGGAGGATTTGCTCTTCCAAGTTTGATGTTTGGTTTTAGGAGAGCTGCGACCCCGCCCCTGGCATGATTGATGGTATTTCCATGCCTATAGATATACTGCCAATTTCTGTACGTTGGTGTTTGTCCTAGTTTGGTTTTAGTCTCTACAAATATGCAGCAGTCTGTGTCGTTTTGTTCTATGTAATTGTAAATAAGTGGTTTTTTTCTGTTAAGTCCGTTGATGTTGGCGTAAAGTAGTCTCATGTTGAACGGTCTATGTTAGTGATTGTTTGTTTTAGTTGTTCATGGGGTTCTGTCGAGGTGTTTTGGTTAGGTAGGAGCATGTCGAACATCAACACATACATGTGGTTACCAAAGAAGACGACCGAGGTGTCAATGTCAAAATCTTCTATATATTGTTTTCGCATTTTTTTAAGCAGATCTCTCTGTTAGTGTTGGTAGACTTGTTAATTTGATGTTTATATTGGTTTAGTATAAAATCGTGAGTTGTTATTGGTGAGTGTATTCTGTTGCCTTTAGTTATCGTATCAGACACCTCAGACGTTCTCTTGTTCAGACACTTAATTTTATTTGGGGATACCACTGATAGGTGCTGTTGGTCTCTTCGGGCACTTTACGCTCCATGCCGCATGCTCGTCCGAGTTGCAGGCAGCGCACTTGACGGGAAGTGGAGAACTGCACCCAAATGTTGAGTGAGGGCCAAGGCACTTGTTGCACTTCGCAGGTGTTTTGCAGGATTCGGTTCGGTGCTGAAAAGAGTTGCACCTGGCGCACGGAGCAGGAATCGGAGCTGGAGGCTTGCTCTCGACAATCCTGAACACGCGCCCAAGGAGTGCACTGCGCGGTCGCTCAACCTCTCGTACGTCGCCAGGTCGCCCGTTATCAGCCTCATCAGCAGGGTGGGACTGTTTCTAGCTCTAGAGATGATTCTTTTGCAGAACCTAATTGTTAGACCCGATTTCTCCAAATATTTCAGGAACATTTCATCCGTGATCTCAAGGTCCACTCCAGTAGCAACCACTGAATATGTGGCTGTAATATGGTGGTTTGATCTTTGTTGTCGGGTTGTTGGCAGGTTAGCACCTTTCTGCAGTTTGAACGTTGTTATAACGTTCTCTTGTATTAGTTGTTGTAAAATTTGTGTTGCTTTGTCATCATTGTTGGTTTTAATTAGAAAGTGATTATCTTGTCTGATAATCACATCCTTGTTGTTAGGGTTGAGTTCCTCCCATCTGATTGCAAGTTGCACTCTGGTGATGGTCGGCATTGCGTTCGCTGTGAATATTTGCGAATACGTGGGAAATCTTGTTGATGTTGTCTTGCTGTTTGTTGTTTGGTTTTTTTGTTGTAGCCTGATGATCCAACGCTATTCGTTTGGCCTCAGGTGTTGGAGTTGTGGGGGTTGGCTGGGTCGTCTTCGGTTTTCTGCCCCGTTTTTTCGTTCGTGGCTTTTTGAACCCACCATCCTGGGAGGCATAATCCGATTCGGATTCTTGCGAACTCCCAGGGTCCATCCTTTCGTTTGAATTCCACTCGTATGATATATATATATATATATATATATATATATATATATATATATATGTCCGTTTCTGAAAAGTTCACCGTGGCAACGTTGCACAGTCCAAGGTTTAAACGGGCCTGGTGCCTTTTCAGGTAGCAAAACCGGGCGGTTTACTTCGCTTTGTTGGTCCCACTTTTGGCACTTTCGCACTTTTGCACTATTGAATTGGCGCGCTCGTAAACACCCGACCACTCGCTACGGTGGCTCGACTCGGAATCCCTACACAACAATAATTGTAAATATTATGATTGTTGTCGTTAGGTTCCAGATCGATGAAAAAAAAATGTCGTCTGATCTGTTTGGTATGTTGGAGACGTTCCGAACTTTATGCCCAAGAAGCTCCAGTTCTAGCTTGATATCTGCTTCCAAGGTTGAGGGATGTATATTACGAATCACCAGTCTGAATGCTCTTTCTTGTTTTAATTGCTTGGTATGGAAATTAGCGTCAGCTTCTTTAAAGTATTTAAGGAGCTTTGTGTAATTCTCTACTGTATCACAATTTTTTTTAACTTCGCTGTTATTGACCATTTGATAGGTAATTCCTGGAACTAAGCCAATTTCGGGAAGTTCTAGTAGAAGTTTGTTCATGTCCTGTAAATCTGGCACAAATACAAGGAGGACAGAGGAGGAAGAACAGCTTAGGAGTTTTATCAAAAGAGATAGATGGCCTCGAAAGCTTAGGAGTTTGTTTAGCATTGCTTTGTGATACGTTCATATCGTCTGCAATCCATGTCGAAATTTTTGTTATTATAGCTGGCTAGACCTTCGATTTTGCACACAATAAATGAGATATGATAAGTTGCGGATTTTTGGAGACGATATAGATGCAGGCTCCATAACTAGCTTCGGAAGTGTCGGAAGTGTCCGCAAAGCCGTGCAATTCGATACGTGTTGGATTGCTGCAAATAATTCGCCTGGAAATGGTCAACTCATTCAATGAATACAGGTCTTCAGAAAATTCTAGCCACGATTTAAGGATGTTTGGCGGCAAGGGTT
>JAJTJO010000141.1:0-102383 GCA_024550625.1 Dendroctonus valens | reverse complement strand
GGGATCCGTCTTTCTTCGGCAGCCATTGCTGAAGGTGGGCGCTTGACCCCTGATCGCTGCCATCGTAGGCGTGTCCAGTGTTGGGTCGTCGCTGGGGAAGTACTTGTCCGTGAGGTAATTGTATTCATCCCTCTCGGAGGTGGTGTAGGACCCGTCCTTTGAGGATGGTGCAGTTGCTGGGCGGGTGTCTCTTCCCGGCCAGTTTCCTCGACGCGTTGTGCCAGGATTCGTAGCTTAACAGCGCCGCGCTTTCTTCGTTTGCTGCCTGTTGTTTGGCTGCCTCTACGTCTCTTTATAAGCCCGGCGCATACGTTTGTGTTGCTCCTGGGCCCGCTGCCTTGCTTCAGGGTCCCTTTCCAGTTGGGCCTCTCGCCTTTTCAGGTGGAGACTCTTCTTTGAGGCTTCCAGTGCACTGCTGCACCAGCCCATCTCGTCAGCTCGTCTTTGAATTTTGGTCGTTACGCGAGATCTGCATGCTCGCATGCAGATCCTGCTGACGTGGTCCTCCAATGTTTCGACATCGTCGTCCCAATTCAGGTCGGCGGTAGCCCTGCCGATGTCCTTTCCGGACTTGGCCCAGTTGGTGTTGATGAAGTCGTATATTCGCGCTGCTGGTGTTGCAACAGGGTTGCCGATTTCCACTTCAAACCGTACGTAGTTGTGAAGGGAGAGCGTCTCGTCTGTCTCGATGTTCCAGTTTTGCGCCGCCGTCCCTCGCGGCATCGTTAGGTCGATGTAGCTGTTGCCTCGTGGCCTTGGAAGGTCGGACCCTTATGTGCGCCGTTGGCTATGTGCAGTTGGTCTCAATCAGCCAACTGAGGATTTCCTCGCCTCTCGCGTCCGTTGACGTTCCGCCCGAAATCGCATGATGTGCGTTGAAGTCGCCCCCGACAATGTGTCTCCCCATTGCGAGCCCTAGCTTGCTGCTCTTATCCCGAAATTCCTGGAGTCTAGTATTGGTGCGGTCTCCCGGCTCGTCGTAGATCGTCGTGACGTATAGCTGTTGCCTTTTGCTCCAGTAGTGCGGTGGCCATGGTGTCTGTCGTGAGGCCCGTTATTACGGTGTGGTCAATGTTGATCCTGATCCACAGCTCCGTTTTTGATTTGTTACTGTGCCTCACTCGCTTGTATGTCCCGTCTGATTTGTGGAAGACGTATGGCTCTTGCATCAATGCCAGGTCTATGCGTTGTCCTGCATGTACCTCTCCAGTAGTCCGATTGCCGCCTTTCCTCTATCAGCGTTAAACTGCAGAACCTTCATTTCTGGTCGCGTTGTTTGCAGTCTCCCTGTCGCCGCAGTTCACCCTGGTTTGTTGATGTTGCGCAACCTTGCAGGTGTATGTTGGGCCCGCCAGTCCCTGGCCGCGTGCTGCCTCTCCTGTTTAGCCAATTCCCTGCCTTTTGCAGTTAGTAGAAAATTTGCAGTGCTTGGCCACATGTCCAAACATGCAGCAGTTGAAACACTGAGCGACGTTTACCTCCTCGACCATCATGACTTCGCTGAGGTCCAGAAAGATCCTTCCCTTTCGCACCATTATCTTGAAGGCTTCGGGCTCTTTCACCACATTTTCCCTGTTGTTCCTGTAGCGGTTTGCCCACCGTCTGCGGACCTTAGCTCCGCAGACAGACTCCTTAGCTCCGCAGCTCGCAGGGAGAGCTAGACCGCCAGCTCTCCCTGCGAGATTCCATCCCAGTTGCTCACAGAGTTCGGGATTCTCCGCCGTAATCGCTTGTATCAGCTGCTCGTCCGTGTAGCCAGCCTGGATTCCTATGACGGTCAGCCTCGGCAGTGTACGTGTGAGGTGCTTCAGTTGGAGGTCCGGTCGCCCTCCTATCTTTGCATCCATCGTCTTTTGTTGTGCCTCATGCTTGTACTGTATGGCTATCTGTCCATTCCTCGTTGTGGCGAATCCTCGGATCCCTCCCGTCTTTCGGGCCTCTTCCTGTGCCACTTCTTTGATTATCTTGATGAGTTCTGCACGTTTCTTGCCTTCTGGTAATTTGTTATGAATTTTACTTCTAACTATAATTATTTCATCTCGGGCGTGAGTTAGAGCAAGAGCTAACTAGTACTCTGCGGCTAGTGAACAATATTTGGAACGCTCAATGGACAATACAAATTACGCACACTCAAATTCAACAGCAGAACTGATTATTTAACAAGTTAACAATTTTACTGAGAGAAAGAAAACAAAATATATAAGTTACATACAGTGTACAACTAGGATATTTTTGGTTGCACCCTTAATCTATGATACCTTAACTTCAATCAAGCCTGGTTGTGAAGGGGAAGGATCCTGAGGGGGACCGGCTGGGAGTGATCACTTCAGTCAGTGGCCTCGCAGGTCTTCCAATGGGGAGCGGTCGTGATCATAAATATAAAAATCCACAGTATAGGGGGCTCCCAAAATATATAACGAGGACTCAGGTCCGACTGTAATCGCCATTAAATAAAAAAAAAAAGAACTGAATGCCAGTCGAACTTGAATGTGTCAGCACAAGCAGTAACTATTAACGTTAATAAGGCCAGTTATAAAAAAAATAATCCATTCCAATGTATTCCTAGGTTTCAGTCAATTTATTGTTTATTATTTAAAATGTTACAATACGATTCGGTTGTCTTTATCCACCATCATCAGTTTTGTGTAATAGTTGCCACCCAACTTCACATTTGACTGGTCACTCTCTCTAGTCTAGAGTGAGTGACTAGACTCTAGTCTAGAGTGAGAGTAATAAACAATAAAATTGACTGAAACCCAGGAATACATTGGATGAATTAAAGTACAGTCAGGAAATATACAAAACAAAAAAATAATGTGATAAAAACTGATAAAAACACACAAAGTCCTCACCAAAAGTTGGCGCAGCATGCTTCCAAGTAGCATACAAAAATGGAAAGTCTACCAAAATGGAAATACCAGAATCGTCTCAACGTCAAAAGTCCAATAGTCGCTGAGGTTCCCCAAAAGAGCTGGTTTTAATTGCTCCACGGACCTCGGATCAATTACACGTACTTATATCGGCCATCATGGATTCGTCATTAGATAATGGCTTTTCCCAGTGAAAAAAAATGCTTCTTGTAATCTATGCAACCATCAAGGAATTTCTCGATTCTAAAATACCCCAAAAACCCACCATGCGGTAGCGCTGAACACAATCAAAAATTCAAAACCCGACCATGCGGAATAAACTCGAAAGACCTGCCGATCTGATCGTCACGGCCTAATTAAATCTCTCACCCAAAAATCTACTGTTACACCAGTAGAAGTTTTTCCTCTCACCATCCTTCCGTTGGCGCAGGAATCAAAAATCACCAAATTCATTGGCCCTAACGGACACGTGATCCCGCAATCTGCTAAATATTTCTTTCACCTGCAATAAGGATCGCCAAATTTGTTAGATTCGGATTTTATAGCCAAAATTTAACTCTTTGATGAAAAACCCAAAACAGATATGTTTGGCAAATAACTAGAAAACGCATACCGAGGTCGAGCTTCTCTCGTTTCTCTGGTGTTTTCCATCCCGGTGTATTCTCCTTTTTGCCGTTTCCCTGCCCTGCTATGTCAGCGTAGGTCCGCTTTACTTGCCTCATGGTTCTCCCCTTAGGCTTTTGTATTTGCCATTCGGCTTCAGTTTCCGTGTCCATTGGCGTCTCTACTTGGGTGCTTTCGGTGGCTATATGTCTGGCTGTTAGCCTGCTCCGTATCCCCGTGACCGGTCTTGGATGGTTTCCTTTTGTCACTCTGCTCGGCGCTGTTGTGACTTGCAAATCCTTCCTGACTTTTTGATCTCAGCTCTTATTGCCTTCATTTGTGTCATCATTTACTGCTGCTGTTGGGCCATGATAACGCTTGTATCCTGCTCTTGCGCCATCGTACCCCTTGCTGGCTGTCCGTCAGTAGCCCTATAAATATGTCCGTCAGTTCATTGACGTTGCACTGCACTGTTTCCCGGTCCTCTTTGTTGAATTGCAGTTTTCCATTTTGGTATCTGCTAACCGCTTCGATTAAGACTGTTTGGCACTTATCGCTTGTTCCGTCGTTTGGCTTGACTTTTTTCGCTCGACGGTGTTCTTGACCATTTTTTCAGTCAGTCAGTTTTTGGTGTTTCCACCGTTTCCTTTTTCCGTTTCCTCCTCATCTATTCCTGATGCCAGCCTCCCTATCTTCGCCTGTTGCGTGCAGTGCGCTGACCGATGCCAGCAAGGAGACCAGGTTGGATTGTTGCTTCCGGACTGATTGTCTTGGTTGCTGGCGGGCCGACGGCGTGAGAGTGAATATGGGTACTGCGGTCCTCCGTTCTTGCTCGCTCTTGCGGGTGACCTTGCCAGCATTGGTTTTTTCGGGATTCCTGCCAACTCCGTTCCCATATTGGCCAGTAACTCCCAATCCTTCTTCCTTTCACCTCCCTCGCTATTGTTTCCCCCTGTGTCAACTCATTTCACTGACTTCACTTCGCGCGGGTAATAGCGGTGCCGTTTTCAGAGTCAGCTGTCAGCAGTCGGCCGTCAACTGTCAGCTCTCAGCAATGCGCGGGGTACCTCACGGTGGCGGTCCACCTTCAACCGTCAACTGTCAACCGTCAGCGAAACGCGGTAGGTAAACAACAAATAAACAAATACGCAAACAAACAGTAAGCAAATAAACAAATATAAACCAGTAGCATTAAATTGTCATATAGAAATGTCGCATCGCAGCGTCGCACTTTTCGTCCAACTAGCGAAAAAGTTCACAACGGCACCACCTCTTGCCTGAAAGGTCGAGCGAGCCTTAAAAAATGTCGGATCCCTACCCTTCGGAGATAGAAAGTGGCCGTTCTCTAGCTTTATTCGCCCTATCTATGCACTATTAAATGGAATTTTCTGACTCTTTATCTATTGATACCTCTTCATCCTTTAGCTCGATTTTCACTACAAAGTACACCCCGTTTCGCTAAATTGTCCTCTTTAAATAGGTTGCGATTTTCGATTTTAAACTATCCACTTTTCGCAGTATTGTGCCCAAAAGGCCCTTTAACAATGGAGGAGCGCTCGAAAATCCACACCGTCCTCTTCCAGTTGTATACAACCGAACTGTATAAATAAACTGTGTTTATCTGTTGATGGGTTTGTTACCCGGGTGCCTACCTTCCGGTATACCCTTTTCCCCCTTTTTTTGCGTAAGCCACTCACTATCTGCCTAAAACACTGTCACTTGAATCCTTTCGCCGTACCTTGAACCTGCCTCCCTCCATTTAGGGGAAAGAAGACCTTAACCCTAATTGAAGTACATTTTCCCTAGCCTGATTCTTATTTATAATCCTTATCATATTTCTCCTATTAACCTATTGACATAATCCTAATGCTCCAGGTTTTTCCTCCGATTCATTGCTATCTCCGCCCAGCCGTTCAGCTTCTCTATTTGTGTTGTATCATTAGTTCCGTCAGTGTTAGTGTACTGTATTGTCCATTATGTAGTCCCGTGCTGTTTGTCGTCTGTTTCAGTGCAGAAGTACTTAATATGCTCGACCCTCTCGTCCTCCGTACCGCATGTGCATTGTCGCGTTGTCTGCTATTCTGAATCTATGTAGGTAGTGTTTGGTGTTGTCTGTTTTGCAGCTGTCTCCTCCACTCTATGTCTGGTTTGTCTTATGTGTTCCGTGAAGTTTGGCTGGCTGTCGAATGTAATTCCGAGGTATTTTATTGTGTCGCGTTGTTGTTTGTGTTGTTGTTTACCTTTAGTGTTGGTGGTCTAACCTTTCTAGTATGTACGAACATCGCCTCCGTTTTCCTCTCGTTGTATGTTGACCCGCTTTGAATGGCCCACGTTTCACATGCCTCCCATATGTACGTCCACTTCTTTTCTATTTTCTGGGCGGAAGGGCCCGATATGATGATGATCTGATCGTCTGCGCTTGTACCTACGATAGCTCGTCTTTCTTGTCCTCTGTTACGTCCTTCGGGTCGGTCTGTGCCTGTCTCCATGTTCGCTCTTGTTCGTCTATGACCCTGAACCAGCCCTCCATGACTAATAACCCCAGCGTTGGTCCCAGGCTGGATCCTTGTGGACATCACTTTGTGGTCGTGTATCTATCGTGTCCTATCTCTGAGTTTCCGTCCCATCAGGTAACTTTCTGATCGTTCCCGCCAGCATTCTCGTCGTGTTAGTCCTTGCCAGTTCATTCATAATGTAGGCTTCCATGCGGGTATTAAAAGCGTTCGCTAAGTCTCGCGTTATATTTGTTGATGGGTCCTCTCGTTCTGTTGTTCTTTATTGTCTCCTGTGACATTGTTTATCGCGTCCGTTGTATTTCGTCCTTCTCTGAACCCATATTGTCGTTTATCTAGGTTCGTCGTCTTTCTCTATCAAGTGTGTAGTCGTTTGTTGATCAGTCTGTCCAGTATCTTTCCGAGTGTTGGCTGTATTGAGATTGGTCGCGGTGTGCCGTCTCTCTGGGGATCCAAGTCAGTTTGCATGTTTTCCAGGGGGCCAGAAAGGTTTATTCGTCAGGGCATCTGTTGTACAGTGTCAGCAATCTGTCCCCCATCGTGTCCAGTATATGTGCTGTGGCCTCGTTAGTTATTTTGTCAGTTCCTGTTGCTTTGTTCCGTTGTAGTCCGTCCAGTACGTTTCGTATCTCCCGTTATCGTTATTCGTGGCCCTATCTCCTCCTTGAATTTGTGGACCTTTTTTCTTAATTCCTTCTTGAAATCGTTGTCTTTCTCTTCAGTGTCTAGGAAGTACTTTTTTACGAGATATTCTTGTGTTCTCCTTATCTGTTGTTCTGTATGTACTGTCTTCTTTCCTTATTGTCCTGTTTAAGTCCGTGTGTTGTTTGCCCGTTAGTCGGTTCCAGGCTTGGTGCCATGTAGATAGTCTTAACATGTCGGTGGGTTATTCGTCATATTTTTTCTGTTTGTACTGTCTGATGTTGTTTTTGGAGGTGGCTCTCAATGTTCTATAACTTTCCTTCACTTTCCTCCCTAGTCATGTCATCTGTTGTGTTTTGAATTTTCCGTCTTTCTTTGTTCAGTCCTTCTTTTGGTTTTTTCCAGCTCTCATTCCACCATCCCTCTTCATCGCCATTTCTGCGTGTCTTTGTTTTAATGTATTTTGACCCACGCTCTCTTGCAAATGTTCGTTGCTGTCTCTGCCAGTTCGTTTGATGTTTGTCTCCGGTTAATGTTTTCGGTGTGTCTGTTGATGTAGTCCTTGAAACTTGTCCAGTCCGTGTTAATAAAATCGTAAGTTTTGTTTTTTCGGCTTTTTGTTTGTGATTTCCGCTTCTATTTCGTAAGAAATGTACTTGTGGGCGGAGAGCGTTTCTTCAGCTCCTACCTTCCAGTCTGTTATTGTAATTCCTTTTGATATAGTTACGTCCACGTAGATGTTTCCCATTGTCCTTGGAATGTTGGGTTTTCCGTCTTTTTATTTCCCAATGTGTAATTGTTGTGTATTATCCAATTGGTGAGTTCCTCCCCTCTTTGGTCATTTGAGGTTCCTCCCCATTCTCACTATGAGCGTTGAAGTCATTCCGTCTTCTGCGTATTTTTTCGTCAATTATTCTTTGCTGGTTTCCGTCTCTGTAGTGATGGCCAACTGTCACTGGTGTGTCGTTGAAAATCCTCGTATTCCCCCTGTCTTCCTTGCTTCCTCCTTTGCTGTGCCTTTGATTGTTTTTATCACGTCGAGTGATTTTTGTCCCTGCGGTATGTGCACCAGTGTTATAAGTTTCTCCTTTCTCTCCGGTGTCTTCCATCCTCCGTTTTGTCTTTGGGTCTGTTATGTCTGCTCCTGGCCTGTTATGTCTGCGTATGTCTTTTTCTTGTTTTTTGTTTCATGTTCTTTGTGCCCTCCATTCGCCTTCCGTCTCCGTGTCTCTTTGGGTTTCTGTCTGTATATTGTCTATGCGTGATTGTTTGAGTATCGGTCCCGTTCTTGGCCGTGTGCCTTCCATTGTCCTATTGTTTTTTCTGTGGCAGTGCCCTTCTGTGTGTATACCATCCCATCCCTCTTCAGTTCTCGGTATTTCCTTGGTTAGGGCTTGTATTTCCCGCTTTTGGTCCTCTATTTGCCGTTCAATTTGGGTGAATGACATTTTTGGGTTGCTTTCCTTCCTTGTTTCTTCGTAGATCTCTCCCAGGGGTCTGAGGACGATGTCCGTTATTTCAATCACCCTTGTTATCACGGTCTCCCTGTCCCCCCTGTTAAATTGTACCTTGCCCGATGTATTGCGGCTCACCGCCCGTAGTACGTCTTGTTTGCAGGCTCACCTGACCTACCCTTTATGCCCCTCCTATTGTTGTCCTTTTTTGGCTTTGTATTCCTGATTGCGTTGTCGGAGCTCTCCATTCCGGATTCCCATTCTGGCGTGTTTAATTGCCTCGTTTCGTCCTCATTTAAGATTTCTCCCACTTTTGCCATCAGAAACGCTACTTTCTCGTGTTGCTCCGGACTTAGGTTCTTCAATGGTGATCGCCTTTGTGATTCCATTCGCCCTTTTTTGGTTCATCGCACCGGTGATCTTGGGAGGGATTGCCTCTTAGGTATTGCCCCATTTGCTCACCATATTGCGCCATTTCGTCCCAATTGTATAATTGTTTCCGTTTCCGTTCTTTGCCATCCTCCATTACTTTTGTTACGTTACACCCCCTTTTTTATGGGGGGGGTAGCTGCCGTGCTCCTGAACACTGTTTCCCTTTAATGGACCCCTTGTCCGACACATCGGTTTCGTCTGGATAATCGACGATCGAGTCCCGATGGTCCGTTTATTTCCGGCGAGAAACTGTGCTGCCGATCGACATCTTTCACTTTTATAGTCCCTTTCTCAGACGCCCAGTTTCCGTAGTTATTTGCACTTAAATTCTTGCTCAAAGTGGGTTTTTCGAGGTGGGTCTGTTAATCACTTTTTAGTTATTTTTTTTTACCTCCGTCACTCCGTTTGTCCGCAAATGTCGAAAAAATTTTTAAGTATTTTTATACTTTTTCACTACCCTTCTAGTGACTTTCCTTTTGTTTTTTTTTTAATTCCGACCCTTGTCGGGCCGACCGATGTCCAAATTTATGCCATATTTTCACTATTTTATGGTTTAAGTCTACTTATTCTGCACTATTAATTAACTTATTTCCCTATATTTGTCCGCTGTTTCCAGGTCGCACTACTAACTAACTTATTGTCTTACTATACTACTCACTACTAACTCACTCCATAATTTATCCTTTCTATATTTAACTTATGTCTTAAATATCGCCGTGTTTTATTCCGTACCTCTGGAATGTCGACCGCTCAGTTTAAATCCCAGATGTATGCTGATCTTTTAACTCCCGCTTTTGTTGCACAAAATTCGCCGATTTAATACTAATTTTCGCCGATTTTAAACTCCCAAGTCCGCAGTCCTTTTAGCTTGGTTCTTGCATGAATCAAACAGTGTTTACATGTTGATGGGTTCAATGCCCGAGTACCTACCTTTCGGTATACCCCATTTGTCCCCTTGTGTTATGCACACACACTATTCGCGAAACGACCACCAATGGAACTCCTTTCTCCGTTCCTATGGATCTCCTCCCTCCAAATTAGGGGGAAAAAGACCTTATCCTATTCGAACTGTTACAATTTCCCTACGCTAACCTTTAAATTCTATCTATTTCCTATCTTAATATCTATTTAGTCTAGTTCCTCCTTGCGCATCCCCAGTTCAGCCCATTCGTTTAGTTTCCGTATGTCCTCGTCGTTGTTCCCCGCCCTAATGTCTTAGTGTTATGTTGTAGTTGCTGTATTTAGTCCTTATATGTTGTCTTGCTTGTTGTCTGTCGGTCTCTGTACAGTTGTACTTAATGTGGTCGATTGTTTCGTCCTCCGTTCCACATGTACATGTCGCGCAAGTCTGTTAGTTTGAATCTGTGTACGGATTGTTTGAAATTTCCATGTCCTGTTGCGAAATGTGCCCCTCTGAATGTCGTTGTAATTGTATCTCGGCCCACCGCCTGCAAATGTCGTAGAGTTGTCGTCCTTTTTCACTTTTGTCCCAGTAGTCCTGCCATGTGTCCATTGTCATGTTTAGTCTTGTCTTGGCCCATTCTTTGTTTGTCTTAGTGTTGTATCTGGTTGTGTCTTCTGTCACGTCCGTAAGTTCGGCGCCGTCACTCGCCAGCCTGTGCGCTATAGCGTTGTGTATGTTGTCCTTGTCGTGTCCTTTCGCCCATGCTATCCTCGTCTGCCATCCTTTCTTGTGTCGTTGTTCCATGTGTCGCTGTAGTTCAGTGATTGCCTTTGTTGTCGTCTTTCCTCTGTTGATGTTCTGTGCTGTTTCTTGTCTATCCGTTACTATCGTAATGGTGGTGTATAGTCTCGTATCGGCTATTATGATGGCTTTAATAGCCGCGTAAGTCTCAGCGTTATGTATTTTAGTCTTGTTTGTTATTCGTACTTTGTGGTCGTCAGCGTCTTCAATGTGTATTCCTATGGCTGCCCGTCCATTCGTCTTCACGGTGGCGTCTGTGTGTATTCTTCTTGTCTTCTGTTGGTGTGATGGTGTGTCTGTGGCTTGTAGGTGTTCCATGTTCGTGTGTGGTCTGTCTTTGTGTTTTGTTCTGTCTTCCTCTCCGTTGTCTCGTCTGGTCTTGTGTACGTTGTGTCTTGCCATAGCTTCTATCCACCAGGGTGGCTTCCGGCCAGCACTTGTAGTGCGGCTGTTGACGTGGTGCTATATGCCTTGATAGATATGCGCAAGCTCGTCCTCATTATAGCGTCAAGTTGTTTTCTTTGTTTTGTCTCGTCTGCCCTGTGTCCCCATACCTCGGAACCGTACAGCACTGCCGGTCTTATTGCTCTCTGCACTATTCGTACCAAAGTCGTCTGGTTTGTCCCCCATAGTCGCTTTATCCTGTGTCCAAGTTTTAGTGCTGTCTCCTCTACTTTGTGTTTCGTTTTGTGTATGTGCCTGGCGAAGTTTAGTTGTCCGTCGATTGTGATTCCGAGGTATTTGATGTTGTCGTCTTGTTCTATTTTGTCATTGTCTGTTTTCAATGTCGGCGGCCGGATCTTCTTGGTGCCGATGAACATAGCCTCCGTCTTTTTGTGTTGTATTTCGTCCCTGTCTGTCTTGCCCATTTCCTGCACCCGTCCATACGTATGTCCATTTGTTTTCAATCCTTTTCGCGGATTCCCACGTGATAATGATCACTTGGTCATCCGCGAATGCCTGAATATATGTCAGTTCGTACACGTATTGTATGTCCATGTCCCTTAAAGTCGCTTGTTCCTCCTTCCACCTCTGCGTTGTTTCGTCCATAGTTCGGAACTACCCTTCAATCACCAGCAGCCAGATTGTTGAGCCTATGCTGGATCCTTGTGGGCAGCCCTTCGTCATGTTGTATGTTGCGTCCTTGGTCTGTATCCGTCTGTCTGTCAGGAAGTTGTCTATTAGTCCCGCTAGGTTGGTTATAATGTTTGTCCTTGCCAACTCTCCCATAACATATGGCTTCCATGCCGAGTTGAAAGCTTTGGCAAGGTCCAGCATGACTATTTGTTGATGTAGTCTCTTGTGCTTGTTTGTCTGTATTTTATCTCCAAGTTGTCCTATTGCGTCGATTGTACTTTTCTCCTCCCTGAAGCCGTCTCTCGTTTGTCTAAGCTATCCGGAGTCTCGAGTAAGTGTTGTAGCCGTCTGTTTATTAATTTGCCGAGTATTTTACCAAGTGTTGGCTGGATGGAAATGGGCCGTGGGTTGCCGTCTTTCTTGGGATCCAGACGAGACGGCATCGTTTCCAGCAAGCTGGAAACGTGCATTCGTTCAGACATCTGTTTGTAAAGGCGCGCCAGTTTGTCGTCCGTTGCATTCAGTATGTGTCTCGCCGCCTCGTTGGGTATTTTGTCTGTTCCGGTCGTTTTGTGTTTTGTGTAGTCCATTCACAATGTTGTGTATTTCTCTCATCGTTATTGTTGGTTCGGTGTCTTGTTTGTATTCGTGTTTCGTCGTTCTTATTTCCCGCATATCCCCGTTGTCGTCCTCTGGTGCGAACCTGCGGGAAATATTTCCCGCACAAGGTATTCCTGTTTGTCCTCCTCTGTCCGGTGTATGTCCCGTCGTCCTTTCGATTCGTTTTGTTTATTGTATGTTGTTTTTCCCCGCCAGGATGTTCCAGGCTTTGTGCAGGTGGCGTCCTTCAGTGTGTCCGTGATGCTTGGTCGTATGTCCGATGTCTCGTTTGGTTGATAAGCTTCTTGTATTCCTGTCGGTGTTCTCTGTATTGCCGTTTCCTTGCGTCTCTTTCGTCGTCGTCTGGTTGTTGCTTGTAGTTCCCATTCGTTCCCTGTTGAGTTGTTTCGTCTGTCTGTCCAGTCTCTCGTTCCACCGTCCTGTCTCGTCCCCTTCTCGTAACGTCTTTGTCCTAATGTGTCGGCGACATGCTGAATGCAGATCTTGTCAAAGCTGTCCGCTATGTCGTCGACACTCTCGGTCCCAGTTTAGTTGGTCGGTTTGTAGTTTTATTTGGTCCTCGTAGCGTGTCCAGTTTGTATTAATGGAAGTCATACGTGGTCCTTTTGCGTTTGGTTGTCATGTGTTCAATGTCTATTTCGTATGTTATGTATTTGGTGTGTATATGTCACTGTGTGCATTGATGTCTCCGCATAGTAGGTGTTGTCTAATTTGTGCTCTGTGTTCGCGCTGTCTTCTGTCGTATTCCTCTGGTCTCCTGTTTTCATTCCCCCCTGGTTCGTCGTATATGGATGTTATGTACGTGTTGCCCGCTTTGTTGTTTATTCGTATTGTCGTTGTGTTGTCGTTCGTAAGTCCCGTTATTATCATGTAGTCTATGTTGTCCTTTATCCATATTTCCGTCTTTGAGTTCCGTCCGTGTTGAGTTTTTTGTTTTGTTGATCGGTCTGTATGTTGTGTATGGTTCTTGCAACATGACGATGTCTATGGACTGGTCGGTTTTGTATTTGTCTAATGTGCTGTAGCTGCCTTCCCTCTGTCTACGTTAATTGTAGTATTTTCATGTCTGTCTGTTAGTGTTGCTTCCGTAGTTTACGTTTGTTTGTGATATTGTCTGCCCTTCCTTGGTACACGTGGCACAGCCTGTCTCTCGCCGTGTGGGGTCTCATGTCCCGGGCGTTCCTTGTGACGCGCAATAGGACAGTCCGGATTGCCAGACGTTACACTGGCGACCCTCGTGGGGCCCCCCCGCACACATGGAACCTTGCCCGCTCCGTGCAATATTTGTACGGGTGCCCGAACTTGTGGCACTTGAAGCACAGTGCCACGTTCACCATCCTCCCTTATGTAGATTCCGTCAGGTCTATATATATCTTCCCCTTTTTCACAATGGTCCTGAATGACTCGGGTGTTGCTTCCATGGTCACGTTCTCCTTTGCTTCGTTTATACAGGTTGTCCTCCTCACCACGTTCAGTTTGTCTTTTACGTTGTCTCCCAGCTCCCGTTGCAGTTCCCTGTTTTCTGTGATTATTGCGTCCATAAGTTCGTCGTCCGTATATCCCCTCATTACACCCGTGATCAGTAGTTTCGGGTTTGTCCTCTGTAGTGGTTTTATCTGTAATTCGGGTCTTGTCTTGATTTTGTCGTCTATTAGTTTCTGTTGTGTCCCGTCTTTGTAGTGGATTGCCAGCTGTTCCGAATTTGGTTTGGCGAATCCCCCGATTCCGCCCGTTTGCCTTGCCTCCTCTTGCGCTGTCTCTTTAATTGTTTTTATGATGTCCGCGTGTCTTTGTCCTTCTGGTATTTGTATGAGCGTCGTTAGCCTGTCCTTCCTCTCTGGTGTCTTCCTTCCGTCCGTCGTGTCTCCTTGGCGGTTTCCTTGTCCTATTGCATCTCGTAGGTTTTCTTTGTTCTGTCCTATCTTGTACTTCTTTTTTGCGCCCTCCACTCACCTTCAGTCTCCGTGTCCGTTTGTGTCTCCGTAGGAACATTGTCCATGCGTGGTCTAACATTTGTCTGTCCCGTTTTTGTCCGTGTGCCTTCCTTTGTCCTGATTTTTTTCTCCGTGGTGGTGCCTTTCAGTGTGTTTGCCGTTCCATCCTTTTTCAGTTTCCCTTATTTCCCTGGTCAGCGCCTGCATCTATCTCTCTTTGTTCCTCAATTTGACGTTCTATGTGGGTGAATGAGATGGTTTGGCCTGGATTCCCTCCTGGTGTCCTCGTAGATCTCACCCAGGAGTTCTAGCACGATGTCCGTCATTTCATTCACCCTTGCCCATCACTGTCTCCCCTGTACCTCACTATTAAAACTGCAACCTTTCCCGGAGGTGTACCTGCTGACCCGCTCTTAGAATGTCCTGTTTGCAGGCTATCACCGGCCCCACCTGTTGTGCCCCTCCTGTTGTTGTCTTCCTCTGTCCTTGTTGCCCTGATTGATTGTCCGATGTCCATCCCGGATTCTCACTCTGTCACATTTGTCGGTCCTGCCTCATCCTCATTCAGGATCTCTCCCACCTTAGCTATCAGGGACGCCACTTTTTCTGTTGCTCCGGACTGAGGTGTTTGGGGGGAGACCACTTCTCTGCCTCCATCCGCCCCTTTTTATACAACCTCACTGGCGATCTTGGTAGGGACTGCCGTTTTGGGTAGCGCCCATGTCTTCGCCCTGTTTTTCCATGTCTTCCCAATTGTAGGTTGTTTTTCGTTTCCTTTCTTCTTCCATTTCCTTTGCTGCGTTGTCCCCTTTGTGTTGACCCCTTTGCGTTGACCCCTTTGCCCCTTTTTTTTATGGGGGGGTATGTGTTGCCTTTCGGCGACCTTCCCAGCTCACGCCATTGGTCCATATCTCCATCCGTTAGGACACTACTACCTTCCAAAAACACTATCACGGAAGCCCATCTCCGTTCCTTGGACCATCCACCCAACCAATTAGCGGGGAGGATGGGGAGCACCAGTTAGCCCTGAGTTTTCCAATCCATGTTCTTTCTACTTCCTGGCTTTTACATCTCCGTCAATTCCTGTATCTATGGGGGGGGTGGCGGCGGGCGTGCTCGAGGTCAGACTAATCCTTGCTCTCACGACTTCCCGAAAATTCCAAAACTTCTCTGACCCAAAAAACGGTCCAATTACTTTACTCCCAATTAATGCTCACCTTTCCATCTTATCCCTCTACACCATCATATTCAATCTTTCCCTTAATTCACTGTCCCAATATATGCAAACCCCTTACAGTTCGAGTGGATGAGCGGTAACCGACTCATCCCCTATCCCACCAAACTCCCACCAGCCGTTTTTGCGGATGTGGCCGACAGCCCTCCTGGCTCATTCCACTACCGCAGTCCCGCCGGACTTGTCAGCCGCTTAGCCGATCATGCTGCTCGTAAGACTTAGGCACGATCTCCCAGGGAATACCACGTGGAGGTGGACTGACTTATTCCCCTAGGCAGAACTGATGGGGGGTAGCCGCCGTGCTCCTGATCACTTCCTCCTTTGACGGTCCCCTGTTCCGACGCACGGTTTCACCGACAATCGCGATCGAACCCTCCGCCGTTAAATGCGGGTAGGGGCTGTGCCGCCGGTCGAACTTAACTTTAAACGTACCCCTCTCCGACGCACCGTTCTCGTGTTATTTCCGCTTTAAAATTTGTCAAAGCGAATTTTCGGGGTAGGTCCGGTGACCACTTTTTAACTATTTTGGATTTCCTCCGACACCCCGTTTCTCCGCAATTGATGGAAAACTATTTTCAAATTTTTCCGCGCTCACAACACCCTTATGATGATCCCGTATTTTTTTTTTTAGTTCCGGCCCTTAGTTTGTCCGTGTAAATTAAAACAAAATGTTTTTTTTTTTTTCTCTGGGGTGGTCGGTACGACCCCTCTGTACTTCCTCCAACTCTCGAAAGTCCTTCCGCGCTTACGCGCACCCTTGTTTTTGAATTTTTACTATATATCGCGCATTCACCACTGTTTCGTGTATTATCTGTTATAAGATTAAAGTCCCTTAACCGTAAGTATCCCTACTTACCAAGCTTAAGTCCTTACAGATGTGGACTGGTTTACTTTCGTCCAAGCTGCAAAACTTGACCGATTTCTCGGACCAGTTCACTTTCGTCCTCACTTCGCTTTTCGCGAATTGCTAATGTTTTTCTGCCGATAGTTCACCCACAAATGTCTATGAATGTCCAATTTTATACTAAATATTAACGATTAATTTCACTAACTTACACCTATTAACTACTTATTTGTCTAATTTGTCCACCGTTTCCGGATCGCACCATTAAATTTACACTTATTAACTATTTGTCTAATATTTTATCTTATCTTACTAACTTAAACTTATATTTAACGAATCGCAAATATCCACGATTAAATAGCGTACAACTGGAATTTCGTCCGAACGGTTTGAATGCCAGGTGTAAACTGAAAATTCCTTTCTGAAAAAATGTATTATTCCTATACAGTGTGTCCAGTGAAACTTCAACTAGCCGTGGACGACCGCTTGTGCGAAAAATTGTTTCTCGTGCTCTCGATTGTCAACCACAGTTTGCGTGCTTTATTTTCTTTTGCGGTGTTAATATAATCAGTACAAGAGTCCTCCGTTGTGGTAAACGTTAGTTTTCTTCCTTGGGTTTCTCAAGTGTTATTTAACAATTCAAAATCCATTTCAATCCATTTAAATCAATCAATTGTCATCTTTTAATCATTTTTGTAAATACAATTTTCTAAATATTTGAAATATTTACAAAGATGTAATTTCAAGCCAAAATAAAACTAATAATTTTCTGAAATTCCAATGTATGTTTTTCATGTTTGCCTATTAAGATCAACATTTTAAACCGTTCGCTTCTTTTAAAGTGTCGACTTTCAGACGAACTTGTTGCGGCATCCAAACGTGGGTTCATAAAACAACACTGACTATGTTGATACAATATAAGACGAAGGGCCACTTTATGCAATTATCGAAAATATTTAAAATAAATTAAATAATATATAGCTTTAATACAGTGTTGCTAGATTGATATGTTAATATGGGAGTCCTATTTCATAGCTCGCTGAGCTGTAACAACAAATCAGCTGTGCCTGGGAAACACGATTTAATTAAAGACGTCCTTCATTTGGCGCCTGACGTCACGTTTTGTGACGTCATGATGCATTGAGATTGCTCAAACTATACATACGGTTCGACGAAGACACCGGCAAAATGGAGAAGACAGCACAGGCTCAATGTACGAATTCGTCAAAACGAACTGGGCAAAGTTTGAAGCAAGCAATCGGCAGGGCAATCACCGACCTTGAGTGGAACAAAGGCGCGGAAGCACTGGTCGAGAAAGCAGCAGGATCTGCATGCGAGCATGTAGAACCCGCATAAAAACCAAGACCCGAAGACGCGACGACGAGATGGGCTGGTGGAGCAGCGCCCCGGAAGCTGCCAAGTAGAAAATCCTTCGATAAAGGAGAGAGGCACAGACGGACGCGGACCCTGGAGTCAAACAGCAGTCGTAGGACCAGTACAGGCGTATGCGCCGGATTACAAGCCGCAGATTGAGGCAGCCAAACAACAAGCAATAGATCAGGAAGCAGAGACTGCTAAGAGACGGATCCTGGCAGAACGCGTGGAACAGACTGACAGGGAAAAACATAGGCCTAACAACTGTACCATCCTCAAAGAAGACGGGACCTACACGATGACCGAGAAGGACAAGTACGATTACCTAACGGGAAAGAACTTCCCCAGCGACGACCGAAGCCGGGAGAACGACAGTATGGCAGCGATAAGGGAGCAAACGCCCACCTTCGTCAACGACGACCAGCCACCAGCATCGAGCTGGAGAACGTCGTGCTCAAACTGAAGCACAAAAAGGCAACGGTCATCGACAAAATCCCTAACGAGGCGGCACAACACATCCTGAGGGCAATGGGCCATTGTCTACTCCAGCTCTATAACCTCTGCCTCAAGGAGCGGGTGTTTCCCGCCTGCTGGAAGATCAGCAAAGTTGTGTGGCTGCCAAAGAAAGACGGCGCCTAAGACCAATAAGCCTAGATCCAACGTTGGGGCAAATAATGGACAAGGTCATCAATGGAAGGCTGCAACACCTCCTGGAGAACGGCGGACACCTGGACCCTAGACAATATGGGTTCCGAGAAGGCAGAAGCACGATTGGAGCCCTGAGTAGGCTGGTCGATGAAATTCGACAGAACAGAGCAGGAACACACCAGCAGGTCGCAACGCTCCATCTGAAAAACGCCTTCAACATGGCATGGAAACCTTACATCCTACATCGCCTCGGCATTACCAACATTAGTACAACATTGGCCAGCATGATCAACAGCTTCCTGACGGACAGGAAAATCATCATGAGAGGCCTGACATATGTGTCCACAAGGATCCAGCATGGGCCGACACTATGGCTGGTGGTTATGCAGAGCTGGTTCGACAAACTGGACGCGGCCAGGGAAGCTTGGCAGAGGAACTACACCAGCAGCAGGACAGGTGGGAAGAGCTGACGGATGAACTCACATACCTGCAAACCTTCGCCGACGACCAGCTGCTAGTCATGAAAGGGACACCGGCGAAACAGGTATAGAGGAAGTGGAGCATCGTCTGTACCGCATTTCAGGAGTGGGAGGCCGAAAGTGGCGCCACCTAAAACGAGGGCAAAACGGAGTCATGTATGTGTCAGCAAAATCAATACAGAACACACATCAACAGTGGTGTAGAACACCACAATTGAACATCGCAGTTGCCTGAAATACCTGGGCATAGAAGTGGACAGACACCTGACGTACACGAATTACGTCAACTGCGTTCGGCGCAAAATTGAAGATATGGCCATTTGGATCGGCCACAAACAAGAAGAGTGTGGGGATGCAACCCGGAAACCCTCATACACATAATGCAAAGAGCACTCAAACCAGCAGTGCTCTACGGCAGTGAAATGTGGGGCACAAGCATGGCAAAGGAGAAGGCATTGCTTCGGAGGCACTGGGCCTCCTGACGGAATCCTTCACGGGACTGCTGATGGATATTTTCTATGGCTTGCTGAAATCGCTGAGTTTCCCGAAGATCTGGAAAACTGGTAGAGAAGTCTTGATTCCTTAGCAGGCGAAGCCGCTGCTCGAAGACACCAGGGCCTTTGTGCCTGATTAACACCATCGCCAAGCTGTTCGAACACCTAATTAACGCCCGTCTAGAGGAGGAACTGATGCAAAGGGGAGATCTGGCCGATAACCAGTACGGCTTCAGGAAGGGCAGGAGAGCGGTGCAGGCTGTGGAGCGGGTCATCAAGATGGCCCGGGCTGCAAACCTGTGACGCGACGGGATAGGCGGGAACAGATGGTGTGTCTTCATCATCTTGGATGTCCGATAGCGCCTCGTCGGCATCACAAGCCACCCTGATCAGGGCGTCGGAGCTTTGAGAAGTGTCGGGATACCTGATGAACATCCTCAAGGACTATCTCTAGGTTAGAGAGATATTTCTAGACTCCAAGTGTTTGCAGACGCTGAGGCTGACTGTGGGCATCCCCCAGGGTTCTGTACTCGGCCTCCTCCTCTGGATAATATTGCATCACGCGGTTTTGAGGCTGAAATTGTCACCGGTGGCCCGAACCACAGGGTTTGCGGATGACATTGGGCTAGTGGTTTCTGCAGGTTGCAGACAAGACTTGATTGATAAGACTGACAGTGCGCTGGACACAATCACAGCATGGCTGCGCGACAACTGCATCACCATTGTGCCGGAGAAGACAGAGTCTGTCATTCTGTCGGGAAAGAGGAAGAGTGACGACATATCTTTCATCGTCGGCGGAACCCTAATAAAACCTCAGCACACGGTGAGGTATCTGAGAGTGTCCATCAGCCAGGACTGCAGATTAGGCGGCACGTCGAGGGGGCCACAGAAAGGGCGTCAAAGAAGATCGGAGACTTGTCCAGGCTGATGCCCGACATCGGCGACCCGGACTCCGCCAAGAGGAAGGCTCTATATACGGTCGTGGAGTCAATGGTTCTGTATGCGGCTCCCGTGTGGCATGACTGGGCGACCTTCGCCAAATATCGCATAATGATCAATGGGGTACAACGGAGGGCTCTCCTGTAGGTCGCCTCTGGATACCGAACCATGTCGGGAGCTCAGGTGATTACGGGGATGCCACCCATGGACCTCCTGATGAAGGAGCGGAAGCGGCTTCACGACGGCGGTGGCGGACATTTGTTATCTGCGAGGAAAGCCGCGAGGGACGCCTCAGGGTCGCTGTGGGAGGCCAGGTGGGATGCCCTCTTGGAAAAGGCCCAGTGGACTAGGAGGCTGATTGGGGACCTCCGACCGTGGCTGAACTGTAAACACTGTTTCATTCAAGCAAGAACCAAGATAACGGACTTCGCAAATGCGAGTTCAAAATCGGCGAAAATTAGTATTAAATCGGCAAATTTTGTGATACAAAAGCGGGAGTTAAAAAGAAGATCAGTATACATTTGGCATTTAAACCGAGCGGTCGACATTCCACAGGTACGGAATAAAACACGGCGATATTTAAGATATAAGTTAAATATAGAAAGGATAAATTATAGAATGAGTTAGTAGTGAGTAGTATAGTAAGGCAATAAGTTAGTTAGTACTGCGACCTGGAAACAGCGGACAAATATAGTGAAATAAGTTAATTAATAGTGTAGAATAAGTAGACTTAAACCATAAAATAGTAAATATATAGCATAAAGACATTCGAAGGCAATCGAGTGCGGATTATCGATCAAAAAATCAAAACATTTCGCGATAAGCATAGTGCGGACGAAAGTCGACTGGTCCGAAAAATCGGCCCAGAATTGAAGCAGTGGACGAAAGTAAACTGGTTCAAACTTGTAAGGACTTGTTAGTCAAGAGAAGAAAAGAAAACATCCTATGAAACGAGGGTAAGTAGGGATATTTATGGTATAGGGATACAAAGAGTGGAGAAATCATAAAAAACACTTAAAGGCAGTTAGAAAGTTGGCAACAAAATAAACAATTAAGGAAATAGTGGCGAATGCGCGATAATTCCAAAACAATACAAAAACAAGGGTGCGCATAATCGCGGAAGGACTTTGAGGGTAGGAGGAAGAGCAGAGAGGCCGTACTGACCACTCCGAGGGTAAAAAAAATTAGAAAAAATTGTTTATTTTTTCACAGACAAACCGAGGGTCGGAATTTAAAAAAAAACAAAAGGAAAGTCACTAGAAGGGTAGTGAAAAAGTATGAAAATACTTAAAAAGTTTTTCGACATTTGCGGACAAACGGAGTGACAGAGGTAAACAGAAATAACTAAAAAGTGATTAACAGACCACCCCGAAAAACCCACTTTGAGCAAAAAATTAATTGCAAATAACTAGAGAACGGTGCGTCGGAGAAAGGGACTGTCAAAGTGAAAGTCGACGACCGGAACAGCCCCTATCAGCGTCCCTGATAGCAAAAGTGGGAGAAATTTTAAATGAGGACGAAACGAGGCAATTAAACACGCCAGAATGGGAATCCGGAATGGAGAGTTCGACACGCAATCAGGAATACATGGCTAAAAAAGACAACAATAGGAGGGGCATAAAGGGTAGGTCAGCCTGCAAACAAGACGTACTACGGGCGGTGGGCCGCTATACATCGGGCAAGGTACAATTTAACAGAGGGGACAGGGAGACCGTGATAACAAGGGCTCCGAGCGCGTTTTCCGGCGAAACAGTGTGTCGGAACAAGGTGGTCACAAAGGGAAAAGTGGTCAGGAGCTCGGCGGCTACCCCCCCATAAAAAACGGGGGCAAACGTCACCAACTAGCAAGAGGGACACGCCAACTGCAAGCATGGAAGACACGGAAGAGCGAAAAAGGAAACAATCGGCGCTATACCAATGGGAAGCACTGGCCCAGCATGGAGAAGAAATGGGAGCAATCCCTAAGCGACAATCGCTGCCGAGATCGCCAGCACGAGTAACTAAAAAGGATTAATGGAAACAGACAGGCGATACCCAGCAAAGAACCTAAGCCCGGAGCAACAGGAGAAAGTGGCATCCCTGATCACAAGGGTAGGGGAAATTCTGATGAGGATGAGGCAAGGGAACTAAATACGCCAGAATGGGAATCCGGAATGGAGAGGTCCGACACGCAATCAGGAATACATGGCTAAAAAAGGACAACAATAGGAGGGGCACAAAGGGTAGGTCAGGTAATAGCTTGCAAACAGGATATACTACGGGCGGTAAGCCGCTACACATCAGGCAAAGTAGAATTTAACAGGGGGACGGAGACCGTGATAACAAGGGTGAATGAATTGACGGACATTGTCCTCAGACTCCTGGAGGAGATCTACGAAGAGACTAGGAAGGAAACCAACCCAAAAATATCATTCACCCAAATTGAAAGGCAAATAGTGGATCAAAAGCGGAAAATACAAGCCCTAACCAAGGAAATACGAGAACTGAAGAGGGATGGGATGGTAAACACAGAAGGGCACTACCACAGAAAAAAAAACAATAGGACAATGGACGGCAGACGGCCAAGAACGGGACCGATACTCAAGCAATCACGCATGGACAATATACAGACAGAAACCCAAACAGACACGGAGACGGAAGGCGAATGGAGGGCACAAAGAACACGAAACAGAAACAAGAAAAAGACATACGCAGACATAACAGGCCAGGAGCCACAACCCAAAGACAAAACGTAGGATGGAAGACACCGGAGAGGAAGGAGAAACTTATAGCACTGGTGCAAATACCGCATGGACAAAAATCACTCGACGTGATAAAAACAATCAAAGGCACAGCAAGGAGGAAGCAAGGAAGACAGGGGGAATACGAGTATTTTCAAGAACACATCAAGGACAGTTAGTCATCAATTACAGAGACGAAAACCAGCAAAGAATAATTGACGAAAAAATACGCAGCAGACCGGAGCTCCATATAATGAGCTCCATATTAGAGATGGGGGAAAACATCAAGGACAAGGCGATAATAAGGAGAAGAACAACATGTGTGAACAGGACAAAAGAAAACATTACGATAGAGACAGAACCGACACTATTTAAAACAGTAATCAGGATGGAGAGAATATTTATAGACCAAAGCGCGGTCTATAACAAAGAAGAGATGGAATATTATATGTTTCAACTGCCACAAATATGGACACTCTGCGAAATATTGCCAGGACAAGGCGCGTTGCTACATTTGTGGAGGCCCACAACAGGGGAACGAGTGTCAGGCAAGTGACATGGACTGTCCCAATTGTGTCATACAGGGAACCCCAAATACAGCGAGACGACACACAGCGCGGCACAGATTATGTCCCATATACAAACGAAAGGCAACACAGTACCAACAGACCAGGATTTACTACGTCGGAGACAGGAAAACATTACCAGGACCAGACATGGACATACAATTGACATGGACATACAATACGTGGACGAACTGACATATATTCAGGCATTCGCGGATGACCAAGTGATCATTATCACGGGGGAATCCGCGAAAAGGATTGAAAACAAATGGACATACGTATGGGACGGGTGCAGGAAATGGGCAAGACAGACAGGGACGAAATACAATACAAAAAGACGGAGGCTATGTTTATCGGCACCAAAAAGATTCGGCCCCCGACATTGAAAACAGACAATGACAAAAAGAACAAAACGACAACATTAAATACCTCGGAATCACAATCGACGGACACAACTAAACTTTGCCAGACACATACACAAGACGAGACACAAGTAGAGGAGACAGCACTAAAACTCGGACACAAGATAGAGCGACTATGGGGGAAAAACCAGACGACTATGGTACGAATAATACAGAGAGCAATAAGACCGGCAGTGCTGTACGGTTCCGAGGTATGGGGATACAGGGCAAACGAGACAAAACAACGACAACAACTTGACGTTACAATGAGGACGGTCTTGCGCATAGCTTGCAAATCGTACAGCACCACACCAACAGCCGCACTACAAGTGCTGGCTGGTACACCACCCTGGTGGATCGAAGCTATGGCAAGACACGACATATACAAGACCAGACGGGACAGTGGACAGGGACATAAATAAAACACAAAGACAGACCACATCCGAACATGGGACACCTACAAGGCACAGACACACCATCACATCAACAAAACACAACAAGAATAATACATACAGACGCCACCGTGAAGACGAACGGACGGACAGCAATAGGAATACATATTGAAGACGTTGACGACCACAAGGTACGAATAACGGACGAGACCAAAAATACACAACGCAGAGACGTACGCGGCAATTAAAGCCATTTTAATAGCCAACACCAGACAATACACCAACATTACGATACTAACGGATAGACAAGAAACAGCACAGAACATCAACAGAGGAAGGACGACAACAAAGCAATCACGGAATTACAGAAACTCATGGAACAACGACACAAGAAAGGATGGCAGACGAGGATAGCATGGGCGAAAGGACACGACAAGGACAACATACACAACGCTATAGCGCACAGGCTGGCGAGGGACGGCGCTGAACTTACGGACGTGACAGAAGACACAACCAAATATAACACTAAGACGAACAGAGAATGGGCCAAGACAAGACTAAGCATGACAATGGACAGATGGCAGGACTACTGGGACAAAAGTGACAAAGGACGACAACTATACGACATTTGCAGGACGGTGGGCCGAGATACAATAAGAACAACATTCAAGGGAACCACATTCGCGACAGGACATGGAAACATAAAACACTACTTACACAGATTTAAACTGACAGACAGCGCGACGTGTACATGTGGACAGGAAGACGAAACAATTGACCACATTAACATAACTGTACGGAGGACGACAGACAACGAGCAAGACAACATATAAGGACTGAGTACGGAAACCACAACTAACGCTAAGGCATCAGGACGGGAACAACGACGAGGACATACGTAAACTTAACGAATGGGCCGACCTGGTGATGCGGAAAGAGGAAATAGGCTAAGTAGGTTAAGTAGTTCATAGATAGAAATAAGGGTTAGCGTAGGGACCATGTACAGTTTTCGAATAGGATAAGGTCTTTTTCCCCTAATTTGGAGGGAGGAGGTCCAAGGAACGGAGAAAGGAGTTCCATTGGTGGTCGTTTCGCGGATAGTGGGTGTGCACAACACAAACGGACAAAGGGGGTATACCGAGAGGTAGGTACCCGGGCAATTGTACCCATATCAACATTACCAGGACCAACACAATGAAAGTGATACAATTTAACGCAGATAGAGGGAAGGAAGCGATAGCATTATTGAATCAATATGTTAACAACAACAACATATACGTAATATTGATACAGGAACTGTATACTAAACACCAGACAGAAGGACAGAAAAAGAAGATAAACAATGGAACAAAATCGGAGACAGAAATCTGGGCACGAGGAGAAATAGAATACATCATAATAACCGAACTCACGGACAATAACACAGCAACCATACAAATCAATACCAACAACAAAAATAAAATGTCCAACCAAATGAAATGTCCAACCAAATGAATAGGTAGAAACATCGAAACATACAAACTGATGATGGTGGATAAAGACACCGAATCGTATTTGTAACATTTTAAATAATAAACAATAAAATTGACTGAAACCCAGGAATACATTGGAACAAAAATAAAGAGATATACATAACATCCATATACGGCGAGCCTGAAGGGAACAGAAACATTAGGACAGAACAATTCGACAGCAAGCAGCGAGAATGAGATGCACGAATGGACCAACACCTACTAGGAGGAGACTTCAACGCTCATAGTGAGACATGGGGAGGAACCTCAAGTGACCAAAGAGGGGAGGAACTCACTAATTGGATAATACAAAACAAATACCATGGGAAATAAAAAGACGGAAAACCCAGCATTCCAAGGACCAGTGGGAAATAGTTACGTGGACGTAAACTATAACAAAAGGAATAACAATAACAGACTGGAAGGTAGGAGATGAAGAAACGCTCTCCGCCCACAAGTACATTTCTTACGAAATAGAAGGGGAAATCACAACAAAAAGCCGAAAAAAACAAAACCGACACACCGAAAATTTATCTGGAGACAAACAATAAACGAACTGGCAGAGACAGCAACGAACATATGTAAGAGAGCGTGCGCAAAATACATTAAAACAAAGACACGCAGAAATGGCGAAGAAAGATGGGATGGTGGAATGAGAGCCTGGAAAAAAACAAAAGAAGACTGAACAAAGAAAGACGGAAAATACAAAACACAACAGATGACATAGCTAGGGGAAATGAAGGAAAGTTATAGAGCATTGAGAGCCACCTACAAAAACAACATCAGACAGTACAAACAAAAAAAATATGACGAACAAACCACCGACATGTTAAGACTATACATGGCACCAAGCCTGGAACCGGCCAGCTGGCAAAACAACACGGACATAAATAGGACAACAAAGAAAGAAGACGGACATACAGAACAGCAGATAAGGAGAAACAAGAATATCTCCTAAATAAGTACTTCCCACACGACACTGAAGAGAAAGACAACAATTTTAAGATGGAATTAAGAAAAAAGGTCCACAAATTCAAGGAGGAGATAGAGCCACGAATAACGATAACGGAGATACGAAACGTACTGGACGGACTACAACGGAACAAAGCAACAGGAACTGACAAAATACCTAACGAGGGGGACAGGAGATATACTGGACACGATGGGGGACAGACTGCTGACAAAGTACAATAAATGCCTGGACGAACAAACCTTTGCGGCCCCCTGGAAAACATGCAAACTGACTTGGATCCCCAAGACAGACGGCACACCACGACCCATCTCAATACAGCCAACACTCGGAAAGATACTGGACAGACTGATAAACAAACGACTACAACACGTGATAGAGAATGACTACAACCTAGACAAACGACAATATGGGTTCAGAGAAGGAAAAATACACCGGACGCGATAAATAACATCACAGAGACAATAAAGAACAACAGAACGAGAGGACTACATCAACCAATAATAACGCTAGACTTCGCGAACGCTTTTAATACGCATGGAAGCCTTACGTTATGAATGAACTGGCAAGGACTAACACGACGAGAATGCTGGCGGGAACTATAGAAAGTTACCTGACGGGACGGAAACTCAAGATAGGAAACGATACATTCACGACCACAAAGGGATGTCCACAAGGATCCAGCATGGGACCAACGCTGTTGCTATTTGTCATGGAGGGCTGGTTCAGGGTAATAGACGAACAAGAGCGAACATGGAGACAGGCACAGACCGACCCGAAGGAGCGTAACAGAGGACAACAAAACGATCTATCGCAGGTACAAGCATTCGCAGACGATCAGATCATCATGATGACATACTCATGACATACAACACATAAGACAAACCAGACACAGAGTGGAGGAGACAGCTGCAAAACAGAAACAGAAAACACTTCCCACATAGATTCAGAATAACAGACAACGCGACATGCACATAGAGAAGCTGAACAGAACACAAATAGAGAACTGAGCGAGTGGGCGGGGATAGCAATGAAATCGGAGGAAAACCTGGAGCAATATGATTAGGTCAATAGGTTTAATAGGAGAAATAGGATAAGGATTAGAAATAAGAAACAGGCTGGGGAAAATGTACATCAATTAGGTTAAGGTCTTCTTTCCCCCTAAATGGAGGGACGCGACCCAAGGTACGGCGAAAGGGTTCAAGTGACAGTGTTTACGGCAGATATTGGGTGGCTTACGCAAAAAAAGGGGGAAAAGGGTTTAAACCGGAAGGTAGGCACGCGGGTAAAAAACCCATTAACATGTAAACACAGTTTAATTTCACATTTCGGTTTATACAACGGAAGAGAACGGTCGGATTTTCGAGCGCCTCCATTGTGAAAGGGCCTTTTGGGCACAGTGCCGCGAAAAGTGGAGAGTTTAAATCGAAATCGGTATCTAATTAAGAGGACAATTTAGCGAACGGACGAGAGTGTGCTTGTTTGGTGAAAATCGAGCAAAATGATTAAGAGTTATCAATAGATAAAATCAGAAAATTCCATTTAATAGTGCATAGATAGGGCGAATAAAGCTAGAGAACGGCCACTTTCTATCTCCGAAGGGTAGGGATCCGACGTTTTTTTCAGGCTCGCTCGACCCTTCAGGCAAGAGGTGGTGCCGTTGTGAACTTTTCGCTAGATGGACGAAAAGTGCGACGCTGCCGATGGTGACATTTCTATATGACAATTTATTGCTATTGGTTAATATTTGTTTATTGTTTGTTTGCGTATTTGTTTACTTGTGATATTTGTTTATTTACCTACCGCGTTTCGCCGACGGTTGACAGTTGATGGTTGAAGTTGGCCGGCCACCCGTGGTTTAACGCGCATTGCTGACAGCTGACAGTTGACGGCTGACAGCTGACTCTTAAAACGGCACCGCGATTACCCGCGCGAAGTGAAGTGAGTGAAATAAGTGACACAGGAGGAAACAATAGCGAAGGAGGCAAAAGGAAGAGGGATTGGGAGTTAGTGGCCAATATGGCAACGGAATTTGCAGCAATCCCGAAAAACCATTGCTGGCAAGGTCACCACAAGAGTGAGCAGAACGGAGGACCGCTGTACCCAATATTCACTCTCACGCCGTCGGCCGCCAGCAACCAAGACAATTAGTCCGGAGCACCAATCCAACCTGGTCTCCCTGCTGTCATCGGTCAGCGCACTGCACGCAACAGGCGAAGATAGGGAGGCGGCATCAGGAGATGAGGAGGAAATGGTGGAAACACCAAAAACATGACTGACTGAAAAAATGGACAAGAACACCGTCGAGCGAAAAAGTCACGCCAAACGACGGAACATGCGATAAGGGCCAAATAGTCTTTAATCGAAGCGGTTAGCAGATACCAAAATGGTAAACTGCAATTCAACAAAGAGGACCGGGATAAAGTGCTGCGCAACGTCAATGAACGGACGGACTATTGATAGGGCTACTGACGGACAGCCAACAAGGGGGTACAACGGCGCAAGAGCAGGATACAAGCGTTATCATGGCCCAACAGCAGCAGTAAATGATGACGCAAATGAAGGCAATGGCAGCTGATATCAAAGAAATCAGGAAGGATCTGAAAGCCACAACAGCGCCGAGCAGAGTGACAAAAGGAAACCATCTAAGACCGGTCACGGGGATACGGAGCAGGCTAGCAGCCAGATATCTAGCCACCGAAAGCACCCAAGTAGAGACGCCAACGGACACGGAAACTGAAGCCGAATGGCAAACACTAAAGCCTCAGAGAAAACACAATACATAAAGCATTTATTAAAATTAGAGTATAAAAATTTCACGCCAAGACGATAAACGCCGCAGCTGTGGCTAGCCTGATATTCGACCCAGTTCCCTCCGTTCAGCATGTCTAAATGGCAGCTCACCGGTCCATTTCCTGGGGTTACCCTTACATGGACGTTCGCCGATCTGGCATCCGCACGACAACGATAGGAGAGCAATCATTAAATGGCGGTTTTGTTTTATTCAGGGGCATTCATTGAGGAAAAAAGGTCTTCCTAAAGGGAAGCCAAAAACCCCTTTTGCTTCGGCCTTTAAGTCTGATTCTGCCAGCGTGGCGTTAGCCAGCGGTTGTTTCAACGAATATAGGCCTAGGCCACGCCTCCTCGCTCCGATTGGTGCAGGACCAGCCTGCATCCCTCGGAACAAGTCAGCGTGGATTCGGTCAGTCGCGTCATGTTGGACTTTTGTGCGTTTCTAGCCGGCTAGGAACGACACTAAACCTGCATTATGCAGTAAATGTTCGTCTGTTGTCACGTGTTCTGTATCTATATAGTCGCCTATATAGGCCACCCTTGTAGCTTCGTGCAGTTCAGTTATTCTGGTGTATCCGTCAGCGGATAAGACGCCTCTTAGGAACCTGTTTTGGGTCACCTGAAGACGCCGCCTGGTGGTGTCGCTAACAGAGTGCCAGATAGGGGAGCCGTATGTAAGTAAGGGCCTTATTGTGGAGGTGTAGAGCAGAAGTTTATTTCGAGGTGATCGGAAAGAATTTGGCGCCAGAAGAGAGTATAACTTCTTCAGGGCCATGGCAGTCTTTTGTACAGCAAAGTCAACATGCTTGTTGAAGTGAAGTCGGGCGTCTATATTGAATCCCAGGTATTTCACGTTTTACTGGTTTGATTGAAGTATTTTGGACCATGAGAAATAGCCACAGCCTCAGAGGAGAACCAGGAGGCAAGTAAAGCGGACCTACGCTGACATAGCAGGGCAGAGAAACGGCAAAAAGGAGAATGCAACGGGATGGAAAACACCAGAGAAACGAGAGAGCCCGTCACCCTGGTCTAGGTGTTACGTGCAAATATTTTGCCGTAAACCTCTTATTTGTTTTCGACTTCGGCATGCGTTTTCAATTTATTTGCCAAGCATATCTGTTTTGGTTTTTTCATCATAGAGTTAAATTTTGGCTGTAAAATCCGATTCTAACCAATTTGGCAATTCTTATCGCAGGTGAAAGAAATGTTTAGCAGATTGCGGGATCACGTGTCCGTTAGGGCCAATGAATTTGGTGATTTTGGTTCCTGCGCCAACGGAAGGATGGGGGGGTTGGAAAAACTTCTACTGGTGTAACGGTAGATTTTGGGTTGAGAAAATTTAATTAGGCCGTGACGATCAGATCGGCAGGTCTTTCGAGTTATTCCGCATGGTCGGGTTTTGAATTTTGATAGTGTTCAGCGCTATCGCGTGGTGTTTTTGATGGATTTTAGAATCGACAAATTCCTTGATGGTTGCATAGATTGCAAGAAGCATTTTTTTTCACTGGGAAAAGCAATTATCTAATGACGACTCCATGATGGCCGATATGACTACGTGTAATTGATACGAGATCCGTGGAACAAGTAAAAACCAGCTCTTTTGGGGAACCTCAGCGGACCATTGGACTTTTGACGTTGAGACTGATTCTGGTGTTTTCCATTTTGGTTGACTTTCCATTTTGTATGCTACTTGGAAGCATGCTGGCGCCCAAATTTTGGTGAAGACTTTGTTTTTTCATCAGTTTTTTATCACATTATTTTTTTATAACTGGACTTATTAACAGTTAATAGTTAACTGCTTGTGCTAAAACATTCAAGTTCGATTGCATTCAGTTCTTTTTTTTCACTTTAATTGTGATTCACAGTCGGACCTGAGTCCTCCTTATATATTTGGTACCCCTTTACTGTGGATTTTGGCCACTGACTGAAGTGATCACTCCAGCCGGTCCCCCAAAGGATCCTTCCCCTTCACCATCCAGGCTTGATTGAAATTAAGGTATTTATAGATTAAGGGTGCAACCAAAAATATCCGAGTTATACACTTTAAGTAAATTTATATGTTTTATAATTTTCTTCTGTGAGCAACTGGGAGGGAACCTCGCAGGGAGAGCTAAGACCTAAGACGGTGGGCAAACCGCGACAGGAACAACAGGGAAAATGTGGTGATAGAGCCCGAAGCCTTCAAGATGATGGTGCGAAAGGGAAGGATCTACCTGGCCCTCAGCGAACTGTCATTCCGTCTTATTGCCGTATTTTGTTCGTCTCAATTATTCTGTGCTGGTTCCGGTCTCTGTAGTGGATGGCAAAAATGTCATGGTGTGTCTGTTGAAACTCCCGATTCCCCCTGTTTCCTTGCTACCTCCTCTGCTGTGCCTTTGATTGTTTTTATCAAGTCGAGGATTTTTGTCCCTGAGGTATGATGCACACAGTGTTATAAGTTTTCTCTTTATCTTCGGTGTTTCCATCCTCCGTGTTTTTGTCTTTGGGTTGTTTTATGTCTGCCTCCTGGCCGTTATGTCTGCCGTAGTCTTTTTCTGTTTTTGTTTCATGTTCTTTGGCCCTCATTCGCCTCCGTCTCCGTGTCTCTTGGGTTTCTGTCTGTATAGTGTCTATTGCTTGATGGTTTGAGTTCGGTCCAGTTCTTGGCCGTGTGCCTTACATTGTCGATTGTTTTTCTGTGGCAGGCCCTTCTGTGTGTTTACCATCCAGCGCTCTTCAGTTTGGTATTTCCTTGGTTGGGGCTTGATTTCCGCTTTTGGTCTTCTATTGCCGGTCAATTTGGGTGAAATGACATTTTGGGTTTTTGCTTTCCTTCCCTTGTTTTCTTCGTAGATCTCTTCCCAGGGGTCTGAGGACTATGTCCGTATTTCACATAACCCTTGTAGCACGGTCCCCTGTCCCCCTGTTAAAATTGTACCTTGCCCGAGTATTGCGGATATCACCGCCCGTAGTCCGTCTTGTTGCAGGCTCACCTGACATACCCTTTATGCCCTCCTATGTTGTCTTTTTTGGCTTTGTTATTCCTGAGTGAGGTTGTCGGAGCTATCCTTCCGGATCCCATTCGGCGTGTTTTTAATTGCCTCGTTTTCGTCATCATTTAAGATTCTTCCCACTTTTGACATCAGAAACGCTACTTTTCGTGTGCTCCGGACTTGGTTCTTCAATTGGTGAGCAGCCTTTGTGTTCCATTCGCCCTTTTTTGGTTTATTCCAACGGGTATTTGGAGGGATTGCCTCTTAGTATGCCCCATTTGTCACCATTTTTGCGCCATTTCTTCCCAATTGTATAATTGTTTTCGTTTTCAGTGTATTTGCCACTTCAATTACATTGTGTAAGTTTACCCTTTTTTAGGGGGGGGGGAGCTGCCGTGCTCCTCAACACTTTTTTCCCTTTAATGGACCCTGTTCCGACACACGGTTTCACTGGAAATAGCGATCGAGTCCGATGTCGTTGTTTCCGGCTAGAGAAAAACTGGCTTGCCGATCGACTTTCACTTTTATAGTCCCTTCTCAGACGCACAGTCTCTAGTTATTTGCACTTACTTCTTGCTCAAAGTGGGTTTTTCGAGGTGGGGGATGTAATCACTTTAGTTATTTTTTACTCCGTCACTACAGTTTGGCAGCAAAGGTCGAAAAAATGGTTTAAGTATTTTTTATAATTTTTCACTACCCCTTCTAGTGACTTTCCTTTTGTTTTTTTTAAATTCCGACCCTTGTTCGGGCCACCGATGTCCAAAATTTATGCCAGATTTTCACTATTTTATGGTTTAAGTTCTACTATCTGCACATTAATAAATATTCCCTATATATGTCGCTGGTTTCCGGTCGCACTATAAACTAACTTATTGTCTTACTATACTAATCAATACTAAACTCACTCCATAATTTAGCCTTTCCATATTTAATATTCTTAAATATCGCCGTGTTTATTCCGTACCTCTGGAAGTCGCCCACGACTCAGTTTAAATACCAGATGTATGATGATCGTTTTAACTCCCGCTTTTGCTGCACCAAATTCGCCGATTTAATTCTACTAATTTCGCGATTTTAAACTCCATGTCCGCAGTCCTTTTAGCTTGGGGTTTATGCATGAATCAAAACAGTCTGTTACATGTGATGGGTTGCAATCGCGAGGTACCTACCTTTTCGGTATAACCCCCTTGTCCCTTTTGTTTATACACACACACTATTCGCGAAACGACCACCATGGAAAATCCTTTCTCAGTTCCTTGGACCTACCTCACTACAAAATTAGGGGGAAAAAGACCTTACTATTCGAACTGTGGGTACAATTAACTACGGGCTAAACCCTTAAAATCTATCTATTTACCTATCTTAATATCTATTTGTATAGTCCTCACTTGCGCATCCCCAGTTCGGCCCATCGTTTAGTTTCCCGTATGTCCTCGTCGTGTTCCCGCAATGATGTCTTAGTGTTATGTTGAGGTGATGTATTTAGTCATTATATGTTGTTACTTGCTTGTTGTATGTCGAGTCTCTGTTACAGTGGTACTTACTGTGGTCGATTGTTTAGTTCTCCGTCACATGACATGTCGCGCAGTTTGTTAGTTGAATATGTGTAAGTATTGTTTGAAATTTCCAAGCCTGTTGCGAAATGTGCCCTCTGAATGTAGTTCGGGTAATGGTAATAGGCTCCACCGCCTCTCAAATGGTTCCCCGCTAGACTTGTCGTCCTTTTTCACTTTTGTCCCAGTAGTCCTGACCATGTTTCATGTCCATGTGTAGTTTGTCTGGCCCATTCTGTGTGTTCTTAGTGTTGTATCTGGTTGTGTCTTTGTAACGTCCCGTAAGTTAGGCGCCGTCAACTCGCCAGCCTTTGTGCGTATAGCGTGTGTATGTTGTCTTGGTCGTGTCCTTCGCCCATGCTATCCTCGTCTGCCATCCTTGCTTGGGTCGATTGTTCCATGTGTCGCTGAGTTCAGTGATTGACTTGGTTGTCGTCTTTTACTCTGTTAGGTTCTGTATGCTGTTTCTTGTCTATCCGTTACTATCGTAATGGTGGTGTATAGTCTGTTATCGGCTATTCTGATGGATTATAGCCGCGTTAAGTCTCAGGTTATGTATTTAGTCTGATTCGTTATTCGTACTTTGTGGTCGTCAGCGTCTTCACTGTGTATTCCTATGGAGCCCGTCCATTCGTCTTCACGTGCGTGGTTTTGTGGTGTATTATTCTTGTTTTCTGTTGGATGTGGGTGTGTCTGTGGCTTGTAGGTGTTCCATTGTCGTGTTGTGGTCTGTCTTGTGTTTTGTTGCTGTCTTCCTCTCCCGTTGTCTCGGATCGGGTATTGTGTACAGTTGCTGTTGCCATTAGCTTATCACCAGTCGTGGCGTTCCGGCCAGCCACTGTGGAGTGCGGGCTCTGTTGACGTGGTGCAATGCCTTTGATAAGATATGCGCAAGCCCGTCCTATTATAGCGATCAAGTGGTTTCTTTGTTTTGTTCTCGTCTGCCCTGTGTCCACATTACCTCGAGAACATACAGCACTGGCCGTCTATTGCTCCTGCCATATTCGTACCAAAGTGTGGTTTGTCCCCAATAGTAGCTTGATCTGTGTCAAAGTTTAGTGCGGTCTCCTCTACTTTGTGTTTCGTTTGTGTATGTGCCTGGCAAGTTTAGTTGTCCGTCGATGGTGATTCCGAGGTATTTGTGTTGCGTCTTGTTCTATTTTGTCATTGCTGTTTCAATGTCGGCGGCCGGATATTATTGGTGCAGGAGGAAAATAGCCTCCGTCTTTTTTGTGTGTATTGTCCCTGTCGTCTGCCATTCCTGCCACCCGTCCCAGAAGTAATGTACCATTTGTTTCAATCCTTTCGCGGATTCCCACGTGATATGATCACTTGGTCAATCCGACGAATGCCTTGAATGTATGTCAGTTCGTTAACACGTATTGTATGTCCATTTTTTTTTTTTTTTTTTTTTTGTCCATTAAAGTCGCTGTTCCTCCTTCACCTCTGCGTTGTTCGTCCATAGTTCGGAAACTAACCCTTCAATCACAAGCAGAAAGAAGTGTTGAGCCACATGTGGATCCTTTGTGGCAAGCCCTTCGTCATGTTGTATGTTGCGTCCTTGGTCTGCTCAGTCGTCTGTTCAGGGACGTTGTCTTAGTCCCGCTCGGTTGGTTATAATGTTTGTCTTGCCAACTCTCACTAACATATGGTCCAGCCCCGATTTGAAGCTTCTTTGCAAGGTACAGCGTGACTATTTGTGATGTAGTATATGTGTGCTTGTTTGTCTGTATTTTTGTCTCCAAGTTGGTCCATTGAGTACGATCGTATTTTCTCCTCCTGAAGCCCGTACTGTCGTTTGTCTAAGATGTCCTCCGTCTCGCGACGGGTTGTAGTCGTAGTTTATTAATGTGGCGCAGATTTTGCCCAAGGTGGCATGGATGGAAATGGGCGGGGTTGCCGTCTTTATTGGGGATCAAGACGAGACTGCATCGTTTCCAGCAAGCTGGATGGAAACGTGCGTGTAGTCGACATCTGTTTTGTAAAGGAGCCGACGCCAGTTTGTAGTCCGTTGCATTAAGTATGGGTCTCGCCGCCTCGTTGGTAATTTGTCTGTTCCGGTAGCTTTGGTTTCGTATTGTCCATTCACACTGTTGTGTATTCTCTCATCGTTATTGTGGAGTTCGGTGCTTGTTTGTATTCGTTTTCGTCGTCTTTATTTCCTGTGGCAATACCCGTTTGTCGGTCCCTCTGGATGCGACTGCGGGAAATATTTTCCGCACAAGGGTATTTCCTGTTGTCCCTCCTCTGTATCGGGTATGTCAGCGTTCGTCCTTTCGTTTCGTTTGGTTTATGTATGTAGTTTTACCCGCCAGGATCGTTTCCAGGATTTGTGCAAGGTGGCGTCCTTCCAGTGCCTGTCCGTGATTCTTGGTCGTATGCGATTGCTCGTTTGGTTGATAGCTTTTTGATCTGTCAGGTGTACTATGTATGGTCTTTCCTTGCGTCTCTTTCGTAGTCGTTTGTGTGCTTGTAGTTCCACGTCGTCCCTGTGAGTGATTTCGTCTGTCTGTTCCAGTCTCTCGTTCCACCGTCCTGTCTCGTCCCATTCTCGTAACGTCATTTGTCAAATGTTGTCGGCGACAGTTTGACTGCAGATCTTGCAAGTGCCGCTATGTCGTCGACACTCCGGTCCCAGTCTCGTTGCGGTTTGTAGTTTTATTGGGCCTCGTAGCTGTGTCAGTTTGTATTAATGAAGTCATTACCGGGGTCCTTTTGCGTTTGGTGTCAGGTGTTCAAGTCTATTTCGTAGGTTATGTATTGTGTGTATATGTCACTGGCTGTGCATGATGTTACGCATGTAGGTGTTGTCTTATTTGTGTTTCTGGTTCGCGTGTCTTCTGTCGATATTACTCTAGTCGCTGTGTTTATCCCCCCCATGTTCGTCGTATAGGGATGTATGTAGGTTGCCTGCTTTGTTGTTTTATTCGTATTGTCGTGGTGTTGTCGTTCGTAAGTTCCGTTATTCTCAGTCGTCTCTGTGTCCTTATCCATATTTCCGTCTTTGAGTTCAGTCGTGTTGAGGTTTTTTTTGTTTTGTGATCGGTATGTATGTTGTGTTATGGTTCTTGCAACATGACGATGTCTATGGACTGGTCGGTTTTGTAATTGTCTATAGTGCTGTAGCCTGCCTTCCCTCTGTCTACGTTAATTGTAGTCTTTCCTGTCTGTCTGTTAGGGTTGCTTCCGTAGTTTACGTTTGTTTGTTGATATTGTCTTGCCTTCCTTTGGTACACGGGGCAAGAGTCTTTCGCCGTTGTGGGGGTCTCGATGTCCCTGGGCGTTCCTTGTGACGCGCAATGAGGACAGTCCGGATTGCCGGACGTACCACTGGAGACCATCGTGCGGGCCCCCGCAACAGGGAAACCTTGCCGCTCCGTGCCAATATGTGTACGGGTGCCCGAACTTGTGGCCACTTGAAGCACAGTGCCACGTTCGTTCCACCTCCTCCTTATGTAGATTCCGTCAGGTATATATATAGCCTCTTCCCCTTTGGACAATTGGTCATGAAGGATCGGGTGTTGTTGCTTCATGGTACGTGGATCATTTGCTTCGGTTATAAAGGTGTCCTCCTCACCAACGTTCAGTTTGTATTTTTACGTTGTCTACCAGCTCCCGTTGCAGTGCCCTGTTTTCTTGTGATGATTGCCGTCCATAAGTTCGTTCGCCGTATATCCCCTCATTACACACGGGATCAGTAGTTTCGGGTTTGTCCTCTGTAGTGGTTTTATCTGTAAATTCGGGTTGTCTTGATTTGTGTCTATTAGTTTTCTGTTGTGTCCGGCTTTGTAGTGGATTGCCAGCTGTACCGAATTGGTTTGGCGATCCACCGGATTCCGCCCAATTTGCCTGTTGCCTCCTCTTGCGCTGTCTCTTTAAATTGTTTTTATGTGTCCGCGTGTCTTGTCTTCTGGGTATTGGTATGAGAGTAGAGGGCATGTACTCCCTCTGGTGTCTTCCTTCCGTCCGTCGGTCTCCTGGGCGGTTTTCCTTGTCATATTGCATCTCCGTAGGTTTTCTTTGTTCTGTCCTATCCTTGTACTTCTTTTTTACGCCCCCCACTCACCTACAGTCTCCGTGTTCCGTTGTTGTCTCCGTAGGAAACCATGGTCCATGGCTGGTCTACATTGTCTGTCCCGTTTTTTTGTCACGTGGCCTTCCGTTGTCATAATTTTTTCTCCGTGGTGGTGCCTTTCAGTGGGTTTGCCTTTCCGTCCTTTTCAGTTCCCTTATTTCCCTGGATAGCGGCTGCATCTCTCTCTTTGTTCTCAATGTGAAGTTCCATGTGGCGTGAATGCAGATGGGTTGCATGGATTTCCTCCTGGTGTCCTAGTAGATCTCACCAGGAGTTCTAGCACGAGTGTCCGTCATTCATTCACCATGCCCATCACTGTTTCCCCTTACCTCACTATAAACTGACAACCTTTCCGGAGGTGTACCATGCTGACCGCTTTAGAATGTTCCTGTTTGCAGGCAATCACCGGCCCCACCTGTTGTGCCCCTCTTGTTGTGGTAGTCCTCTGTCCTTGTGCCTGATTGATTGTCGGATGTCCATCCCGGATTCTACTCGGCACATTTGTCGAGTTCCTGACGAATCATCATTCAGGATCTCTCCCCCCTTAGAAACTATCAGGGACGCCAATTTCTTCTGTTGCTTCCGGACTGAGGTGTTGTGCAGAGGAGACACTTCTCTGACTCATCCGCCCTTTTTATACAACCTCACTGGCGAATCTTGGTAGGGACTGCAGTTTTGGAGGGTAGCGCCCATGTCTTCGCCCTTGTTTTTCCATGTCTCCCAATTGTAGGTTGTTTTCGTTTCAGGTCTTTTCTTCGCATTTCCTTGCTGTGCGTGTCCCTTGGTTGGTTGACCACTTGCGGTGGAACCCCTTTGCCCCCTTTTTTTTATGGTGGGGGTATGTGTTGCTTTCGGCGCCCTGCCCAGGCTCACGGCCATTTGGTCCTATTATCTCATCCGTTAGGACAATATACCTTCCAAAAAACTATCCCGGAAGCCATCTCGGTTCTCCTTGGCCATCCACCCAACCACATTAGCGGGGAGGATGGGGAGCACCAGTTAGCCCTGAGTTTTCCCAATCCATGTTCTTTATACTTTCCTGGCTTTACATCTCCGTCAATTCTGATCTAGGGGGGGGGTGGCGGGGGCGTGCTCGAGGTCAGACTAATCCTTGCTCTCACGACTTACCCGAAAAATTCCAAAACTCTCTGACCCAAAAAACGGTCCATTACTTACTCCCATTAATGCTCCCCTTTCCATCTTATCCCTCTACCCCATCATATTCAATCTTTCCCTAATTCACTGTCCCAATATATGGCAAAACCTTTACAGTTCGAGTGGAGATGAGCGGTAACCGACTCATCCCTGATACCACCAAACTCCAAACGCCGTTTTGCGGATGTGGCCGACAGCCCCCTGGCTCATTCCACTACCGCAGTCCCGCCGGACTTGTAGCCGCTTAGACGATCATGGCGCCTCGTAAGACTTAGGCACGATCTTCCCAGGGAAACCACGTGGAGGTGGACTGACTTATTCCACTAGGCAGAATGATGGGGGGTAGCCGCCGTGCTCCTGATCACTTCCTCCTTTGACGGTCCCTGTTTCGAAGCAACGGTTTCACCGACAATCGCGATCGAACCCTACGCAGTTAATGGCGGGGTAGGGGCGTTGTTGCCGACGGTCGAACTTAACTTTAACCGTACCTCTCCGGAGCACCGTTCTCGTGTTATTTCCGCTTTAAAATTTGTTCAAAGGCGAATTTTCGGGGTAGGTCGAGTGACCCACTTTTTAAACTATTTTGGAGTTCTCCGAACCCGTTTCTCCGCAAATTGATGAGAAAACTATTTTCAAATTTTTCCGGCTCCCCCACCTTATGATGATCCGTATTTTTTTTTTTAGTTCGGCCCTTAGTTTGTCCGGGTAAATTAAAACAAAATGTTTTTTTTTTTTCTCTGGGTGGTCGGTACGACCCCTCTGTATTCCTCCAACTCTCGAAAGTCTCCGCGCTTACGCGCACCCTTGTTTTTGAATTTTTTACTATATATCGCGCATTCACCACTGTTTCGTGTATTATCTGTTATAAGAGTAAGTCCCTTAACCGTAAGTATCCCTACTTACCAAGATTAAGTCCTTACAGATGTGGACTGGGTACTTTAGTCAAAGCTGCAAAACTTGACCGATTTCTCGGACAGTTCACTTTCGTCCTCACGTCGCTTTTCGCGAATTGCTAATGTTGTTCTGCCGATAGTTCACCCACAACAATGTCTATGAATGTCCAATTTTATATAATATTAACGATTAATTTCACTAACTTAAACTATTAATACTTATTTGTCTACATTTGTCCACCGTTTCCGTGATCGCACCATTAAAAATTTACACTTATTAAATATTTGTCTAATATTTTATCTTGATCTTTACTAACTTAAACTATATTTAAGAATCGCAAATGATCCACCGATTAAATAGCGTACAACTGGAATTTCGTCCCGAACGGTTTGAATGCCAGGTGTAAACTGAAAATTCTTTCTGAAAAAATGTCTTATGCCTATACCAGTGTGTCCAGTAAACTTCAAACTAGCCGTGGACGACCGCTGGTGCGAAAAATTGTTTCTCGTGCTCTCGAATTGTCAACCACAGTTTGCGTTGTTATTTCTTTTGCAGGTGTAATATAATCAGTACAAGGTCCTCCGTTTGTGGTAAAAGTAGTTTTCTTCCTTGGGTCGTTCAAGTGTTATTTAACACATTCAAAATCCCATTTCAGTTTCAATCCATTTAAACAATCAATGTCCCTCTTTAATCTTTTTGTTGTAAATATACAATTTCTAATATTTGAAATATTTACAAAAGATGTAATTTCAAGCCAAAATCAAACTAAATAATTTTCTGAAATTCCCATGTATGTTTTCATGTTGCCTATTAAGATCAAACATTTTAAACCGTTCGCTTATTTTAAAGCTGTCGACTTTCAGACGACTTGTTCGGCATCCAAACGGGGTTATAAAAACAACACTGACTATGTTGATACAATATAAGACGAACGGGCCCCTTTATGCAATATCGAAACATATTTAAATAAATAAATAATATATAGCTTTAATACAGTGTAAGTTGTAGATTGATATGTTAATATGGGAGTCTATTTCATAGCTCGCTGAGCTGTAACAACAAATCAGCTGTGCCTGGGAGGGAGGAAACACGATTTAATTAAAGACGTCCTTCATTTGGCGCCTGAGCGCACGTTTTTGTGGTGACGTCATGATGCATGAGATTGCTCAAACTATACATAGTTCGACGAAGAACACCGGCAAACGGAGAGACCAGCACAGAAGATCAGCCAACAGGCCCTCCAATGTACGAATTGTCAAAAAGTGAAATGGGCCACAGTTGAAGCAACAATCGGCAGGGCAATCACGACCTGAGTGGAAACAAAGGCGCGGAAGAGCACTGGTCGAGAAAGCGAGCAGGATCTGCAATTGCGAAGCAGTAGATAGAACCCGCCCATAAAAACCAAGACCCGAAGACGCGACGCCGAGATGGGCTGGTGTGGAGCAAGCGCACCCCAGAGGAAGCTGCAAGTAGAAAATCTTCGATACAGGAGAGAGGCACAAGACGGACGCGGCCCCTGGAGTCAAACAGCAGTCGTAGGACCCAGTTAAAGGGTATGCCCGCACAGGAGTACAAGCCGCTGATTGAGGCAGCCAAAACAACAAGCAATTAGATCAGGAAGCAGAGAAACGCTAAGAGACGGATCCTGGCAGAACGCGTGGATGGAACAGAAGACAGGGAAAAACATAGGCACTAACAAACTGTAACCATCCTCAAAGAGACGGGGACCTACACGACACATGGACCCGAGAAGGACAAGGACGATACCTAACGGGAAAGAAACCTTCCCCAGAGGAAGACGAAGCCGGGGGAGAACGACAGTATGGCAGACGATAAGGGAGAGAGGCAACGCCCACCTTCGTCAACGAAGACAGCCACCAGCATCGAGCTTGGAAACGTCGTTGCCTAAAACTGAAGACAAAAAAAGGCAACGGTCTATCGACAAAATCCCTAAACGAGGCGGCACCCACACCACCTGAGGGCAATGGCCATTGTCTACCCAGCTCTTATAAAACTCTCCTCAAGGAAGCGTGGTGTTTCCCGCCTGCTGGAGAGCAGCCAAAAGTTGTGTGGTGCCAAAGAAAGACGGGCGCTCTAAGACCATAAGCCTAGATCCCACAGTTGGGGCAAATTTTAATGGACAAGGTCATCACTGGAAGGCTGCAACACCTCTGGAGAAGAAACGGAGCGACACCTGAGACCCCTAGACAAGATGGTTCCGAGAAGGCAGAAAGCAGATTTGGAGCCTGGTAGGCTGGTCGATGAAATTCGACAGAACAGAGCAGGACAGAACACACCAGAGGTCGCCAACGGCGTCAATCTGAATGCACAACGCCTTTCACCCAGGCATGGAAACCTTACATCCTACATCGCCTCGGCATTACCAAAATAGTACAAACATTGGACACATGATCAACAGCTCCTGACGACAGGAAAATCCATCATGAGAGCCTGACATATGGGTCCAAGGATCCAGAATGGGCTCGACACTATGGCTGCCGGTGGTTATGCAAGAGTGGTTTCGACCAAACTGGCGCAGGACAGGACAGCTGAGAGAGGAACTACACAAGCAGCAGGACAGGTGGGAAGAGCTGACGATGAAACTCACATACCTGCAAACCTTCGCCGACGACCAGATGCTCGTCAGAAAGGGACCGGAGAAACAGGTTACGAGGAAGTGGAGAATCGTCTATACCGCATTTCAGGAGTGGGAGGCCGGGAAGTGCGCCACAAAACGAGGGCAAAACGGAGTTCATGTATTGTGTCAGAAAAATCAATACAGAACACACATCAACAGTGGTGTAGAACACCACCAATTGAAATTCGCCGTTGCCTGAAATACCTGGGCATAAAGTGGGGGGGGGGACCGGGACACTGACGTACACGGAATTACGTCAACTGCGTTCGGCGCAAAAATGAAGATATGCCATTGGATCGGCCACATAACAAGAGAGTGTGGGGATGCAACCGGAAAACCCTTCATACAATAATGCAAAAGAGCACTCACCCCCCCCCTCCCCCCCACAAACCAGCATGCTCTACGGCGGGAAATGTGCGGGCACAAGCATGGCAAAGGAGAAGCATTGCTTCGGAGGCACTGGGCCTCTGACGGAACCTTCACGGAGACTGCTGATGTATATTTTCTAGTGGCTTGCTGGAACGCTGAGTTTCCCGAAAGATCTGGGAAAAAGAAAACTGGTAGCGAAGTCTTGATTCCTTAGCGAGGCGAGCCGCTGCTCGAAGACACCAGGGACTTTGGCCTGATTAACCACCATCGCCCAGCTGTTGAAACCAATTAACGCACGCTAGAGGAGGAAATGATGCAAAGGGGAGATCTGGCGATAACCGTACGGCTTCAGGCAGGGAGGAGGATAGCGGTTGCAGGCTGTGGAGCGGGTCCTTCAAGATGGCCCGGGCTGACAAACCTGTGACGCGAACGGGGATAGCCGGGAACAGACGATGGGTGTGTCTTCATCACTGGATGTCCGTCATAGCGCCTCGCGGCAATTACAAGCCACCCGATCAGGGCGTCGGCCTTTGAGAAGTGTCGGGATACCTGATGAACATCCTCAAGGATATCTCTAGGTAGAGAGATTATTGCTAGGCTCCAAGTGTTGCCAGACGCTGAGGCTGACTGTGGGACATCCCCCAGCGGTCTGTACTCGGCCTCCTCCTCTGGAAATATTGCATAACGCGGTTTATTTTTTTGAGGAGAAATTGTCACCGGTGGCCCGACCCACAGGTTTGCGGGATGACATTTGGGCTAGTGGTTCTGCAGGTTTTGCCGACAAGACTTGATTGATTAAGAATGACCAGTGCGGGCCACAATCACAGCATGGCTGGCGAAACGTGCATCACCATTTGGCCGGAGAAGACAGAGTCGTATTGCTGCGGGAAAGAGGACGAGTGACGACATATCTTTCATCGTCGGCGGAATCCTAAGAAAAATCAGCACACGGTGAGGGATCTGAGAGTTGTCATCAGCCAGGACTGCAGATTAGTGCGGCACGTCGAGGGGGGCCACAGAAAGGGCACGTCAAAGAAGATCGGGAGACTGGTCCAGGCTGATGCCCGACATCGGCGACCCGGACTCCGCCAAGGGTGGAAAGGAGGCCTATATATACGGTCGTGGAGTCAATGGTTCTGTATGCGGCTCCCGTGTGGCATGACTGGAGACCCTTCGCCAAATATCGATAAGGATCAATGGGGGACAACGGCGGGCTCTCCTGAGGTCGCTCTGGATATCGAACATGTCGGGAGCATCAGGTAATTACGGGGATGCCACCCATGGACTCCTGGAGGAAGGAGCAGGAGGACAGCGCTCCCGACGGCGGTGGGAGGGAAATTGTTATCTGCAGAGGAAAGCCGCGAGGGACAACCGCCTCAGGGTCGATGTGGCGAGGCCAGTGTGGGAGCCCTCTTGGAAAAGGCCCAGTGGGACTAGGAGGGCTGATATTGGGGACACGCCGACCGGGCTGAGACTGTAAACCACTTGTTTCATTCAAGAAAGAACAAGGATCCGGACTTCGCAAGATGCGGGTTGCAAATCGGCGAAAATTAGTATGAAATTAAAAGCGGCAAATTTTGTGATACAAAAGCGGGAGTTAAGAAGGATCAGTATACATTGGCCTTTCATTTAAACCGAGCAGGTCACATTCCACAGGTACGGAATAAAAACCGGGCGATAGTTAAGATATATTAAGTTAAATTATAGAAAGGATAAATTATAGAATGAGTAGTAGTTGAGTAGTATAGTAAGGCAATAAGTTCGGTAGTACTGCGACCCTGGAAACAGCGGACAAATATAGTGAATAAGTTAATTAATAGTGTAGCATTAAGTAGACTTAAACACATAAAATAGTGAACTATATAGCCGCATAAAGACATTCGAAGGGCAATCGAGTGCGGATTATCGAGCAAAAAATCCAAACCATTTCGCGATAAGCATAGTGCGGACGAAAGTCGACTTGGTCCGAAAAATCGGCCAGAATGAAGCAGGGGACGAAAGTAAAACTGGTTCAAACTTGTAAGGACTTGTTAGTCAAGGAAGAATAAGAAAACATCCTATGAAACGAGGGTAAGTCGGGATATTTTCTGGTCTAGGATACAAAGAGTGGAGAAGAAATCATAAAACACTTAAAGGCAGTTAGAAAAGTTGGCAAACAAAATAAACAATTAGGAGGAAATAGTGGCGGTATGCGCGATTAATTCCAAAAACAATACAAAAAACAAGCGTGCGCCATAATCGCGGTAAGGACTTTGAGGGTAGGAGGAAGGCAGAGAAGGCCGTACTGACCACTACGAGGGTTAAAAAAAAAATTAGAAAAAATGTTTATTTTTTCACAGACAAACCGAGGGTCGGAAGTATTTAAAAAAAAAGCAAAAGAAACTCACTAGGACGGGTAGTTCGAAAAAGTATGGAAAATACTTAAAAAGTTTTTCGAACATTTGCGGACACACGGAGTAGGTGCAGAGGTAAACAGAAATAACTAAAAAATAAGTGATTAAAAAGACCCACCCCGCAGAAAACCCACTTTGGCAAAAAAATTAATTGCAACATAACTAGAGAACGGTGCGTCGGAGAAGGGGGATGTCAAAGTGAAAGTCGACCGGCGGACGCGGCGGCGAACAGCCCTATCAGCGCTCCCTGATAGCAAAAGTGGGAGAAAGAACTTTTAAAATGACGGACGAAACGAGGGGCAATTAAAAAAAACGCCAGAATGGGAATCCCGGAAAAATGGAGAGCTCGAACACGCATCAGGAAATACATGGTACAAAAAAGAAAAAACAATAGGGAGGGGCATAAAGGGTAGGCAGCCTGCAGAACAAGCCGTACTACGGCGGTGGGCCGCTATGCATGGGCAAGGTACAATTCCCCACAGAGGGGACCAGGGGAGACCGTGATAACAAGGGCTCCGATGCGCGTTTCGGCGACAACAGTGTGGTCGGGACCAATGGTGGATGGTCACAAAGGAGAAAAAGTGGTTCAGGAGCTCGGCGCTACCACCCATAAAAAACGGGGGCAAAAAACGCCACCAACTCGCAAGCAGAGGGAAGGGACACGCAACTGCAAAGATGGAAGACACGGAATGAGCGAAAAAAGGACAACAATCGGCGCTATTACCAATGGGAAGCCATGGCCCAGCAGGAGAAGAAATGGAGCAATCCCAAGCGGGACAATCAGCTTGCCGAGATCGCCAGCACGAGTAACTAGAAAACGGATTAATGGAAACAGGACAGGCGATACCCCAGCAAAAGACCTAAGCCCGGAAGCAAACAGGAGAACAGTGGAATCCATGATCACAAGGTAGGGGAAATTCTGCCATGGGATGAGGCAATGGAAACTAAAATACGCCAGAATGGGAATACGGATATGGCAGAGGTCCGACACGCAATCAGGATACCTGGCTAAAAAAGACCAACAATAGGAGGGGCACCAAAGGGGTAGCGTTTAGGTAATTAAGCTTGCAAACAGGATATACTACGGGCGCGAGGTAGTGGCCGCTACACATCAGGCAAAAAGTAGAATTGCCACAGGGGGCCACGGGAGACCGTGATAACAAGGGTGAATAATTATGCTAAACGGGACATTGGACTCAGACTCCTGGAGGAGATCTAAGAAGAGAAGGAAGGAAACCAACCAAAAATATCATTCACCCAAAAATTGAAAGCAAATAGTGGACAAAAGCGGAGGGAAAAACAAGCAACTCCCTAATCCAAGGGGAAAGATACGAGGAACTGAAGAGGGATGGGATGGTAAACACAAGCCGGGCACACCAGCAGAAAAAAAAAAGCAATAGGACAAATGGGACGGCAGACGGCCAAGAACGGGAACGATACTCAAGCAATCAGCATGGACAATATACAGACAGAAAACAAACAGACACGGAGACGGAAGGCGAAAATTGGAGGGACAAAGGAACACGAAACAGAAAGAAAACAAGAAAAAGACATACGCAGACATAACAGGCCAGGAGCCACAACCCCAAAGACAAACGTGAGGTGGAAGACACCGGAGAGGAGGAGAAACTTATAGCACTGGTGCAAATACCGATGTGGACCAAAATTCACTCGACGTCGTGATTTAAAAAACAATAAAGGCACAGCAAAGGAGGAAGAAGGAAGATAAGGGGGAGGAATACGCGTATTTTCAAGACACATCAAGGACAGTTCGTCATCAATTACAGAGACGAAACCAGCAAACAATAATTGCCGAAAAAAAGCACGCAGCAGACGGAGCTCCATATAATGAGCTCCAGAGTTAGAGATGGGGGAAAACATCAAGACAAGGCGATAATAAGGAGAAGCACAACATTGTTGTGAACAGGACAAAAGAAAACATTCCGATAGAGGAGAGAGACAGAACACGACCATATTTTAAAAAACAGTAAACAGGATGGAGAGAATATTTATAGGACCAACGCAGCGGCTATAACAAAAAGAAGAGCTGGCTAATTTATATGTGTCCACTATGCCACAAATATGGACACATCTGCGAAATATTGCCAGGACAAGGCCGCGTGGATACATTGGGAGGCCCACCACAGGGGAAACGAGTGTCAGCAAGATGACAGGACTGTCCCATTGTTGTATAGGGAAACCCCAAATAAAGCGAGACGACACACGCGAGGCACCAGATTATGTTCCCCCATATACAAACGAAAGGCAACACAAGTACCACAGACCAGGATTATACGTCGGCAGACAGGAAAAACATTACCAGGACCAGACCAGGCCATGGACATACACTTGACATGTGACATACCTACGTGGACGAACGACAATATATTAAGGCATGTCGCGGATGAACCAAGTGATCATTATCACGGGGGAGCGGAATCCGCGAAAAGGATTGAACAACAAGAGGACATACGTATGGGACGGGTTGACAGGAACTGGGCAAGACAAGACAGGGACGAAATACAATACAAAAAAAGACGGGGGCTATGTTTATCGGGCACCAAAAAGATCGGCCCCGACATTGAAAACAGGCATTGGACCAAAAGAGAAAGAAAAACGCAAACATTAATACCTCGGAATCAACAATAGACGGAACAAACAACTAAACTTTGCCGACACATACAAAAGGACGAGACACAAGTAGAGGAGACAGCACTCTAAAAACTCGGACACAAAGATAGAGCAGACTATGGGGGAAAACCAGAAGACGCACTATGGTCCGCTCCTCAGAGAGCAATAAGACCCGGCAGTGCTGTACGGTCGAAGGTATGGGGATACAGGGCAAACGAGACAAAACAACGACCAACAACTTGAAGTTACAAATGAGGACGGTTTGCGAATAGCTGCAAATTCGTACAGCACCACACCAACAGCAGACATACAGTGCTGGTGGTACACCACCAGGGTGGATCGAAGCTATGGCAAGACACGCCCTATTACAGAACCGGACGGGACAGTGGACAGGGACATACAATAAAACCACAAAGACAACCACATCCGAACATGGGACACCTACAAGGCAACAAGACACACCCATTCACATTCAACAAAAACACAACAAGAATAAGACATACATGACGCACCGTGAAGACGAAACGGAACGGACAGCAATAGGATATACATATTGAAGACGTGACAGACCACAAGGGTACGAATAACGGACGAGACCAAAATATACAACACGCAGCGACGTACGCAGGCAATTAAAAAGCCATTTGAATAGCCAAAACACCAGACAATACACCAAAACCCATGACGATACTAACGGATAGACAAGAACCAGAACAAGAACATCAACAGAGGAAGGAAGGACGGACAAACACAAGCAATCAGGAATTACAGAAACTCATGGAACAAACGACACAAGAAAGGATGGCAGAGGGATAGCATGGGCGACGACAAGGACACGACAAGGACACACCTACACAACGCTATAGCGCCACAGGCGATGGCGCGGACGGCGTGAACTTAACGGACGTGACAGAAGACAAAACCAAAGATACACTATAGACGAACAGAGAATGGGCCAAGGACAAAGATCTAAGCATTCAATGGACAGATGGCAGGACTACTGGAAAAAAGTGACAAAGGACGACAATATTACGAATTGCAGGACGGTGGGCCGAGATACAATAAGGACAACATTAAAGGGGGGAACCACACTTCGCGGCAGGTACAGGCACATAAAACAATACTTAACACAGAGTTAAACTGACAGACAGCGCGACGTGGACAGGGGACAGGACAAGACGAAACAATTGACCACATATCACCATTAAAACTGTACGGAGGACGACAGGACAACGAGCAAGACAAATATAAGGACTGAGTACGGAAACCACAACTAACGCTAAGGCATCAGGACGGGACAAGACGAGGACCTACGTAAACTTAACGACTGGGCGACCTGGTGATGCGGAAAAGGAAATAGGCTAAAGTGGTTAGTAGTTCATAGATAGAGAATTAAGGGTTAGGTAGGGACCATGTTACAGTTTTCGAACTAGGGGGCTAAGGTCTTTTTCCCCTTCATTTGGAGTTCTGGGGAGGAGTCCAAGGAAACGGGAGAAGAAGGAGTCCATTGGTGGCGTTTCGCGGAGAGTGGGTGTGCACACACAAACCGGGACAAAGGGGATTACCGAGAGGTAGGTACCCGGGCAATTGATTACCCATATCAACAGTACCAGGACCACACACAATGAAACGTGATACAATTTCCGCAGATAGAGTGAAGGAAAGCGATAGAATTATTGAATAAAATATGTTAACAACAACAACATATACGAATTATTGATACAGGAACTGTATATAAACACCAGACACAGACGGACAGAAAAAGAAGATAAACAATGGAACAAAAGAGGAGGACAGAAATATGGAAACGAGGAGAAATAGAATACATCATAATAACCGAAACTCACGGACAATAAACACACAACCATTAAAACATCTAATCCCAACAACCAAAAAAAATAAAAATGTCCAACCAAAGAAATGTCCAACCCAAAAGAATAGGGAGAAACATCGACGAAACATTAACAAACTGATGATGGTGGATAAAGACACCGAATAGTATTTGTAACATTTTAAATAATCATAAACAATAAAATTGACTGAAACCCAGGAATACATTTGGACAAAAATAAAGGATATACATAAACATCCCATATACGGCGAGCCCGGAATGGGACAGAAACAATTAGGGAAAGAACCAATTCGACAGCAAGCAGCGAGAATGTGCGATGCACGAATTGACAAGCACTACTAGGAGGAGACTTCAACGCTCATAGTGAGACCATGGGGGAGGAACCTCAAGTGACCAAAAGAGGGAGGAACTCACTAATGGGAAATACAAAACAACTACCATGGGAAATAAAAAAGACGGCAAACCCAGCCTTCCCAAGGACCAGTGGGAAATAGTTACGTGGACGTAAACTATAACAAAAGGCAATAACAAGAACAGAATGGAAGGGTAGGAGATGAAGAAAACGCTCTCCGCCCACAGTACATTTCGTACGAAAATAGGCAGGGGAAATCACACCCAAAAAGCCGAAAAAACAAAACCGACCACCGAAAAATTTATCTGGAGACAAACAATAAACGAACTGGCAGAGACAGCAACCGAACATATGTAAGGAGAGACGTGCGCACAATACATTAAACAAAGACACGGCCGAAAAAAATGGCGAAAGAAGAGGGATGGGGATGCGATGGAATGAGAGGCCTGAAAAACAAAGAAGACGAACAAAGGAAAGACCGGAAAATACAAAACACAAAGATGACATAGTAGGCCGGAAATGACGAAGTTATAGAGCATGAGAGCCACTACAAAAACAAATCAGACCGTACAAACAAAAAAAAATATGACGTAACAAACCACCGACCATGTAAGGACTATAAATCGGCACCAAGCTGGAAACCGGCCAGTGGCAAAACAACACAGGACATAAAAATAGGACAACAAGAAAGAAGACGGGACATACAGAACAGCGATAAGGAGAAACAAGAAATCTCCTAAATACGTACTTCCCAACGGACACTGAAGAGAAAGACAAAACAATTTTAAGATGAATTAAGAAAAAAGGGCCACCCCAATCAAGGAGGGGAGATTAGAGCCACGGAATAACGATAACGGAGATACGAAACGTACTGGACGGAACTACAACGCGAACAAGCAACAGGGACCTGACAACATACCTAACGAGGGGGACAGGAGATATACTGGACACGCTGGTGACAGACTGCTGACAAAGTACCAATAAATGCCTGGACTGGAAACAACCTTTGCGGCCCCCTGGAAAACATGCAAAACTGACTGGGATCCCCAAGGAACAGACGGCCACACCAAGACCCCATCTCACTACAGCAAACAATCGGAAAGATTACTGGACAGACTGATTAAACAAACACTACAACACGTGATAGAGAATGACTACAAATAGACAAACGACAATATGGGTTTCAGAGAAGGCCCCCCCCCCCCAAAAAACACCGGACGCGATAAATAACATCAAAGAGACAATAAAGCAACAACCGAACGAGAGGGGGACTACATCAACCAATAATAAAACGCTAGACTTCGCGAACGCTTTTAATACAGCATGGAAGCCGTACGGTTATGAAATGAACTGGCAAGGAAAACACGACGAGAATGCTGGCCCGGGAACTATAGAAAGTTACCTGACGGGACGGAAACTTCAAGATAGGAAAACGATACATTCACGGACAAACAAAGGGATGCCACAAGGATCCAGCATGGGCCAACGCTGTTGGTGCTATTTCGTCAGGGAATAGGGCTGGATCAGGGTAAAGACGAACCAAGCGCGAACTGGAGAGGAGACAGGGCACAGACCGGACTCCGAAGGGAACGTGTCCGTCCGTAACAGAGGCCAACAACAACGATCTATCGCAGGTACAAGCATTCGCAGACGATCAGATCATCATGATGACATACTCATGACATACAAAATAAAGACAAACAGACACAGATGGAGGAGACAGCTGCAAACAGAAAACAGAAAAACACTCCCACATAGATTCAGAATAAAGACAACGCGACATGCACATAGAGAAGCGGAACAGAACACAAATAGAGAAAACGGAGCAACTTGTGGGGCGGGAGATATAGCAATTGAAATCGGAGGAAAACCTGGAGCAATATGATTAGGTCAATGGTTTAATAGAGAAATAGGATAAGGATTAGGAAATAAGAAACAGGGGGGGAAAATTACATCAATTCAGGTTAAGGTCTCTTTCCCCCTAAAAGGAGGGACGCGACCAAGTACGGCGAAAGGGTGCAGAGTGACAGTGTTACGGCAGATATTGGGTGCTTACGCCAAAAAAAAAGGGAAAAGGTGTTTTAAAACCGGAAGGGTAGCACGCGGGTTTTAAAAAAACCCATTAACATGTAAACACAGTTTAATTCACATTTTGGTGTATACACGGAAGAGAACGGTCGGGATTTTTAGATCGCCTCCATGTGAAAGGGACTTTTGGGCACAGTTGCCGCGAAAAGTGGAGAGTTTATTTAAATCGAAATCGGTATTAATTAAAAGAGGACAAGTTAGCGAACGGACGAGAAGTGTGATTGTTTTTGGTGAATGAAAATCAGCAAAATGATTAGAGGTATCAATCGATAAAATCAGAAAAATTCCATTTAATTAGTGCATCGAAGGGGAAATAAAGCTAGAGAACGGACACTTTTCTATCTCGACGGGTCGGGTATCCGGACGTTTTTTTCAGGCTCGTCGACCCTTCATGCAAGGGTGGTGCCGTGTGAACTTTTCGCTAGTGGACGAACAGAAGTGCGACGCTTGCCGATGGGACATTTTGCTATATGACAATTTATAATTTAAACTGCTATTGGTTAATATTTGTTATTGTTTGTTGCGTATTTGTGACTTGTGATATTTGTTTATTTACACTACCCGCGTTCGCCGACGGTGACAGTTGAGGGTTGGCAGTTGGCGGCCACGCCGTGGTTTAACAGCGCATTGCGACAGCGACAGTTTGACGGCTGACAGCTGACTCTTAAAACGGCACCGCGATTACCCGCGCGAAGTGAAGTGAGTGAAATAAGTGGACACAGGAGGAGGAAAATAGGAAGGAGGCAAAAGGAAGGAGGGATGAGGAGTTAGTGGCCAATCTGGCCCGGAATTTGCAGCATCCCGAAAAAACCATTGCTGGCGAAGGTCACCACAAGAGTGCGCCGAAGGAGGACCGCTGTAGCAATATTCACTCTCACGCCGTCGGCCGCCAGCAAACAAGACAATAGTCCGTGAGGCCGAATCCAATGGTCTCCCTGCTGGCATAGGTCAGCGCACTGCACGCAACAGGCACGAAGAGTAGGGAGCTTTTGTTGTTGATTATCCGGACCGAGGAGGAGGAAATGTGGAAACACCAAACATGACCTGACTGAAAAAATGGACAAGAACACCGTCGAGCGAAAAGTCACGCAAACGACGGAACATGCGAATTAAGGGCCAAATAGTCATTTAATTCCAAAGCGGTTAGGCGATACCAAATGGTAAACTGGCACTTCAACCAAAGAGGACCGGGGCTTAAAGTGCGCGCAACGTCAATGAACGGAGGACAGGATTGAGAGGCTACTGAAGGGGACAGCCAACAAGGGGGTACAACGGCGCAAGAGCAGATACAAGCGTTAGTACTTATTACGAGATATTCTTGTTTCTCCTTATCTGTTGTTCTGTATGTACCGTCTTCTTTCCTTATTGTCTTGTTTATGACCGTGTGTTGTTTGCCAGCTGGCCGGTTCCAGGCTTGGTGCCATGTAGATAGTCTTAACATGTCGGTGGTTTGTTCGTCATATTTTTTCCGTATGTTTCTGATGTTGTTTTCGTAGGTGGCTCTCAATCTCTATAACTTTCCTTCATTTCCTCCTAGCCATGTCATCTGTTGTGTTTTGTATTTTCCGTCTTCTTTGTTCAGTCTTCTTTTGGTTTTTTCCAGCTCTCATTCCACCATCCCTCTTCATCGCCATTTCTGCGTGTTTGTTAATGTATTTTGCGCACGCTCTCTTACATATGTTCGTTGCTGGCTCTGCCAGTTCGTTTGTTGTTTGTCTCCAGTTAAAATTTTCGGTGTGTCTGTTTTGTTTTTTCGGCTTTTTGTTGTGATTTCCGCTTCTATTTCGTAAGAAATGTACTTGTGAGCGGAGAGCGTTTCTTCATCTTCTACCTTCCAGTCTGTTATTGTTATTCCTTTTGTTATAGTTACGTCCACGTAGCTGTTTCCCATTGGTCCTTGGAATGTTGGGTTTTCCGTCTTTTATTTCCCAATGTGTAATTGTTGTGTATTATCCAATTGGTGAGTTCCTCCCCTCTTTGATCATTTGAGGTTCCTCCCCATATCTCACTATGAGCGTTGAAGTCTCCTCCTAGTAGGTGTTGGTCCATTCGTGCATCTGGTTCTCGCTGCTTGCTGTCGAATGTTCTGTCCTAATGTTCTGTTCCCTCCAGGCTCGTCGTATATGGATGGTATGTATATCCCTTTATTTTGTTGTTGGTATTGATTGTATGTTGTGTGTTTGTCCGTGAGTTCGGTTATTATGGTGTATTCTATTTCTTCTCGTGTCCAATTTCTGTCTTCGATTTTGTTCCATTGTTTATCTTCTTTATCTGTCCTTCTGTCTGGTGTTTAGTATACGGTTCCTGTATCAATATTACGTATATGTTGTTGTTGTTAACATATTGATTCAATAGTGCTGTCGCTTCCTTCCCTCTATCTGCGTTTAAATTGTATCACCTTTTCATTGTGTTGGTCCTGTTAATGTGTTCCTGTCTCCGACGTACTTAATCCTGGTCTTGTTGGTACTGTGTGCCTTTCGTTTGTATATGGGACATAATCTGTGCCGCGCTGTGTGTCGTCTCGCTGTCTTTGGGGTCCTTGTATGGCACAATTGGGACAGTCCATGTCACTTGCCTGACACTCGTTCCCCTGGTGTGGGCCTCCACAAATGTGGCAACGCGCCTTGTCCTTGCATATTTCGCGCAGGGTGTCCATATTTGTGGCAGTTGAAACATATAATAATTTCCACCTCTGCTTTGATATAGACCGCGCTGAGGTCTATAAATATTCTCTCTATCCTGATTAGTGTTTTAAATAGTGTCGGTTCTGTCTCTATCGTAATGTTTTCATTTGTCCTGTTCACACATGTTGTTCTTTTCATTATTATCGCCTTGTCCTTGATGTTTTTCCCCTGCCTCTTTTTTGGCAGTTCCCTATTTTCGCTTTTTATTGTGTCCAGTAGTTCTCGTCGTCCAGTGTAGCCCCTTTGTCACTCCCGTAATTAGCAGTCGTGGGTTTGATCATTCCACCTTCGTTATCTGGAACTCCGGTCTGCTGCGTATTTTTTCGTCGATTATTTTTGTTGGTTTTCGGTCTCTGTAACTCATCGCTAATTGTCCCTGGTGTATTGTTGAAAATCCTCGTATTCCCCCTGTCTTCCTTGCTTCCTCCTGTGCTGTGCCTTTGATTGTTTTTATTACGTCCATTTTTGTCCCTGCGATATCTGCATTAGCGTGATGAGAATAGCCACTCTCCGGTGTCTTGCATCCTTCCGTTTGTCTTTTGGTTGTAGCTCCTGGCCTGTTATGGTCTGCATAAGTCCTTTTCTTGTTTCTGTTCGTGTTCTTTGTGTCTGTTTGGGTTTCTGTTTGTTATTATTGTCCATGCGTGGTTGCCTTTCTAATTGCTTATGTATCCCGTTCTCGACTGTGTGCCTTTTATTTTCCTTTCGTTTATTTCTGTGCTAGTGCTCTTTTGTGTATTTACAATCCCATACTTCTTTAGTTCCCGTATCTCTTTCGTTAGGGCTTGTATTTCCTGCTTCTGTTCCTCAATCTGCCTCTCAATTTGGGTGAACGACATGTTCGGGTTGTTTTCCTTCTTGGTTTCCTCGTATATCTCCCCCAAGAGTCTGAGGACAATGTCCGTCATTTCGTTCACCCTTGCGATCACGGTCTCCCTGTCCTCCCCTGTTGAACTGTACTTTGCCTGATGTGTAGCGGCTTACCGCCCGTAGTATATCCTGTTTGCAGGCTGTCACCTGACCTACCCTTTGTTGCCCCTCCTATTGTTGTCCTTTTTTGTCCTTTTGTTCCTAGCTGCGTTTCGGAGCTCTCCATTCCGGATTCCCATTCTGACGTATTTAGTTCCCTTGCCTCATCCTCATTCAAAATTTCCCCTACTCTTGCGCTCAGGGAATACCACTTTCTCCTGTTGCTCCGGGCTTAGGTTCTTTGCTGGGGATCGCCTGTCTATTTCCATTAATCCTTTTTTAGTTACTCGTGCTGACGATCTCGGCAGCGATTGTCGCTTAGGGATTGCTCCCATTTCTTCTCCATGCTGGGCCAGTTCTTCCCATTGGTATGGCGCCGATTGTTTCCTTTTTCGCTCTTCCGTGTCTTCCATGCTTGCAGTTGGCGTGTCCCTCTTGCTAGTTTGTGACATTTTCCCCCTTTTTATGGGGGGGTAGCCGCCGAGCTCCTGAGCACTTTTCCCTTTATGACCACCTTGGTCCGACACACGGTTTCGCCGGAAAGCGCGCTCGAAGCCGGTGACGTTATTTCCGGGAAGGGGCTGTGCCGCCGGTTGTCTTTCCCTTTATGAGAACCCTGTTCCAACGCTCCGTTCTCTGACTATTCCCCGAAAAGTTTTTGTCAAAGTGGACCTTTCCGTCAATTGCCGGTGGACCCCTTTTAATCGCTGGCTATCTCCTCCGACTCTCGGTTGCCCGCAAATGATAAATTTCGTATTGTTCTTTTTTGCCCGTTCAATTGGGGCCTTCGATCACTCTCCGCACCTTGGGTTTTGTTGACGACACTCCGTTTGGCCGCGGTTTAATAAAATGCCTCATTCGGTTGTTTACTATTTTTTGTAATGTCTATAGTGCCCTTGCCTGATTTATTTCCCAACTTACCCTCTCGTAGGGTATCCTCCGCAAAAATTGTCCTTTGCAACCTGTTGTTTCCAAGTCCCCTTAAACCTTGCGCACTTGACTTTCGTCCGCTGGTGCAAAACTAGACCGGTTTTTCGGACCAGTTTACTGTAGTCCGCACTTCCTTATCGCGGTTTATGTATCGTTTTTCAACTGATCCTTGCTCGATTTGCTCGGTTTTAGCTGATAATTTTAACGGTATTTCACTATCTACTATTCACTATTTAATTAAATCTAACTTATTGTCTATCTTAACGTTCTATATTTGTCCACGGTTTCCCGATCGCACTTGTTCTAATGTTCACTTGATCTTCTTTTTAACTCCCGGTTTTGTGGCACAAAATTCGCCGATTTAATACTAATTTTCGCCGATTGTTAACTCGCATTTCCGCAGTCCGTTTAGCTTGGTTCTTGCTTGAATGAAACATGTTGTTATGGGTACTAGGCCCGGGTACCTACCTCTCGGTATACCCCCTTTGTCCATTTGTGTTGTGCACACCCACTATCTGCGAAACGACCACCAATGGAACTCCTTTCTCCGTTCCTTGGACCTCCTCCCTCCAAATTAGGGGAAAAGACCCTATCCTATTCGAAAACTGTACACTGTCCCTACGCTAACCCTTATTTCTATCTATGAACTACTTAACCTACTTAACCTAGTTCCTCTTTCCGCATCACCAGGTCGGCCCATTCGTTGAGTTTACGTATGTCCTCGTCGTTGTTCCCGTCCTGATGTCTTAGCGTTAAGTTGTGGTTTCCGTACTCAGTCCTTATATGTTGTCTTGCTCGTTGTCTGTCGTCCTCCGTTCAGTTATGTTTAATGTGGTCAATTGTTTCGTCTTCCTGTCCACATGTACACGTCGCGCTGTCTGTCAGTTTAAATCTGTGTAAGTATTGTTTTATGTTTCCATGTCCTGTCGCGAATTGTGTTCCCTTGAATGTTGTTCTTATTGTATCTCGGCCCACCGTCCTGCAAATGTCGTAGAGTTGTCGTCCTTTGTCACTTTTGTCCCAGTAGTCCCTGCCATCTGTCCATTGTCATGCTTAGTCTTGTCTTGGCCCATTCTTTGTTCGTCTCAGTGTTATATTTGGTTGTGTCTTCTGTCACGTCCGTAAGTTCAGCGCCGTCCCTCGCCAGCCTGTGCGCTATAGCGTTGTGTATGTTGTCCTTGTCGTGTCCTTTCGCCCATGCTATCCTCGTCTGCCATCCTTTCTTGTGTCGTTGTTCCCTGTGTTTCTGTAGTTCCGTGATTGCCTTTGTTGTCGTGATTCCTCTGTTGAGGTTCTGTGCTGTTTCTTGTCTATCCGTTAGTATCGTAATGTTGCTGTATTGTCTGGTGTTGGCTATTAAAATGGCTTTAATTGCCGCGTACGTCTCTGCGTTGTGTATTTTAGTCTCGTCCGTTATTCGTACCTTGTGTTCGTCAACGTCTTCAATGTGTATTCCTAATGCTGTCCGTCCGTTCGTCTTCACGGTGGCGTCTGTATGTATTATTCTTGTTGTGTTTTGTTGATGTGATGGTGTGTCTGTGCCTTGTAGGTGTCCCATGTTCGGATGTGGTCTGTCTTTGTGTTTTATTTTATGTCCCTGTCCACTGTCTCGTCTGGTCTTGTATATGTCGTGTCTTGCCATAGCTTCGATCCACCAGGGTGGTGTACCAGCCAGCACTTGTAGTGCGGCTGTTGGTGTGGTGCTGTAAGATTTGCAAGCTATGCGCAAGACCGTCCTCATTGTAACGTCAAGTTGTTGTCGTTGTTTTGTCTCGTTTGCCCTGTGTCCCCATACCTCGGAACCGTACAGCACTGCCGGTCTTATTGCTCTCTGCATTATTCGTACCAGAGTCGTCTGGTTTGTCCCCCATAGTCGCTTTATCTTGTGTCCGAGTTTTAATGCTGTCTCCTCTACTTTGTGTCTCATCTTGTGTATGTGTCTGGCAAAGTTTAGTTGTCCGTCGATTGTGATTCCGAGGTATTTAATGTTGTCGTTTTGTTCTATTTTGTCATTGTCTGTTTTCAATGTTGGGCGCCGAATCTTTTTGGTGCCGATAAACATAGCCTCCGTCTTTTTTGTATTGTATTTCGTCCCTGTCTGTCTTGCCCATTTCCTGCACCCGTCCCATACGTATGTCCATTTGTTTTCAATCCTTTTCGCGGATTCCCCCGTGATAATGATCACTTGGTCATCCGCGAATGCCTGAATGTATGTCAGTTCGTCCACGTATTCTATGTCTACGTCCCTTAAAGTCGCTTGTTCCTCCTTCCATCTCTCCGTTGTTTCGTCCATAGTTCGGAACCACCCTTCCATCACCAGCAGCCAGAGTGTTGGGCCCATGCTGGATCCTTGTGGGCAGCCCTCCGTCATGTTGTATGTTGCGTCCTTGCTCTGTATCCGTCTGTCTGTCAGGAAGTTGTCTATTAGTCCTGCAAGTTTGGTCGTAATGTTCGTCCTTGCCAACTCTCCCATAATATATGGCTTCCACGCCGAGTTGAAAGCGTTGGCAAGGTCTAACGTGACTATTTGTTGGTGTAGTCTCTTGTTCTTATTTGACTCTATTTTGTCTACTAGTTGTCCTACTGCGTCGATCGTACTTCTCCCCTCCCTGAAACCGTACTGTCGTTTGTCTAAGTTGTCCTCCGTCTCGAGTAAGTATTGTAGCCGTCTGTTTACGAGTTTGTCCAGTATTTTCCCAAGTGTTGGCTGGATGGAAATGGGCCGTGGATTGCCGTCCTTCTTGGGGATCCAGACGAGACGGCATCGCTTCCAGCAAGCTGGAAACGTGCGTTCGTCCAGACACCTGTTGTACAGTCGCGCCAGTTTGTCGTCCGTTGCCTTCAGTATGTGTCTCGCCGCCTCGTTGGGTATTTTGTCTGTTCCGGTCGCTTTGTGTTTTTGTAGTCCATTCACAATGTTGTGTATTTCTGTCATCGTTATTAGTGGTTCGGTGTCCTGTTTGTATTCGTGTTTTGTCGCTCTTATTTCCCGCATATCCTCGTTGTCGTCCTCTGGTGCATCCTGCGGAAAATATTTCCGCACAAGGTATTCCTGTTTGTCCTCCTCTGTCTCGGTATATGTCCCGTCGTCCTTTCGTATCGTTTTGTTTATGTCTGTATGTTTTTTCCCCGCCAGGATGTTCCAGGCTTTGTGCCATGTGGCGTTCTTCAGTGTGTCCGTGATGTCTTGGTCGTATGTCCGCTGTCTCGTTTCGTTGATGAGCTTCTTGTATTCCTGTCGGTGTTCTCTGTATTGTCGTTTCCTTTCGTCTCTTTCGTCGTCGTCTGTTGTTGCTTGTAGTTCCCTTCGTTCCCTGTTGAGCTGTTTCCTCTGTCTGTCCAGTGTCTCGTTCCACCATCCTGTCTCGTCCCCTTTTCGTAACGTCTTTGTCCTAATGTGTCGGCGACATGCTTGACTGCAGATCTTGTCAAAGCTGTCCGCTATGTCGTCGACACTCCGCTCCCAGTCTAGTTGGTCAGTTTGTAGTTTTATTTGGTCCTCGTAGCGTGTCCAGTTTGTATTGATTAAGTCATAAGTGGTCCTTTTGCGTTTGGTTGTCGTGTGTTCAATGTCTATTTCGTATGTTATGTATTTGTGGGCCGAGAGCGTCTCGTCTGCGTTAACCGTCCAGTTTGTAGTTCGTAGGTTTTTTGTTAATGTCATGTCTACGTAGCTGCTTCCCATCGGTCCTTGGAATGTAGGTTGTTCGTGTTTCTTGTTTTCCAATATGTTGCCGTTGTCTATAGTCCAGTTGATCAGGTCCTCTCCGCGTTTGTCATTAACGTTGCCGCCCCATATGTCGCTGTGTGCATTAATGTCTCCGCACAGTAGGTGTTGTCTAATTTGTGTTGTGTGTTCGTGCTGTTTTCTGTCGTATTCCTCTAGTCTCTTGTTTTTATTCCCCCCTGGTTCGTCGTATATTGATGTAATGTACGTGTTGCCCGCTTTGTTGTTTATTCGTATTGTCGTTGTGTTGTCGTTCGTAAGTTCCGTTATTATCGTGTAGTCTATGTTGTCCTTTATCCATATTTCGGTCTTTGAGTTCCGTCCGTTGTTGAGTTTGTTTATTTTGTTGGTCGGTCTGTACGTGTGTATGGTTCTTGCAGTATGACGATGTCTATGTCGTGGTCGGTCTTGTATTTGTCTAATAGTGCTGTCGCCGCCTTCCCTCTGTCTACGTTGAACTGTAATATTTTCATATCTGTCTGTTAGTGTTGCCCCCGTATTCCACGTTTGTCTGTTGGTACTGTCTTGCTTTCCTTTGGTAGACAGGGCATAGCCTGTCTCTCGCCGTGTGGTGTCTCTTGTCTCTGGGCGTTCCCTGCGATGCGCAATTCGGGCAGTCCGGATTGCCCGACGTACATTGACGACCCTCGTGGGGCCCCCCGCAAACATGGCACCTTGCCCGCTCGGTACAATACTTATAGGGGTGTCCGAACTTGTGGCACTTGAAGCACAGTGCCACATTCACCTCCTCCCTTATGTATATCTCGGTCAGGTCTATGTATATCCTCCCTCTTTTAACCATGGTCCTGAATGCCTCAGGCGTTGCTTCCATGGTCACATTCTCCTTTGACTGGTTAATGCATGTTGCCCTCCTTACCACTTTCAGTTTGTCTTTAATGTTGTCTCCCAGCTCCTGTTGCAGTTCCTTGTTTTCCGTGATTATTGCGTCCATGAGTTCGTCGTCCGTGTATCCCTTCATTACACCCGTGATTAGTAGTTTCGGGTTTGTCCTTTGTAAAGGTTTAATTTGTAGTTCGGGTCTTGTCTTGATTTTGTCGTCAATTAGCTTTTGTTGTGTCCCGTCTCTGTAGTGGATTGCCAGCTGTCCTGCATTGGTTTTAGCGAAACCCCGGATTCCGCCCGTTTGCCTTGCCTCCTCTTGTGCTGTCTCTTTGATTGTTTTTATTATGTCCGCGTGTCTCTGTCCCTCTGGTACCTGTACTAGAGTCGTCAGCCTCTCCTTCCTCTCTGGTGTCTTCCATCCGTCCGTCGTGTCTCCTTGACTGTTTCCTTGTCCTATTGCGTCGGCGTAGGTTTTCTTTGTTCTGTCCTGTCGAGTCCTTCGTTTTTGCGCCCTCCACTCACCTTCGGTCTCCGTGTCCGTTTGTGTCTCTGTCATAGGGACATTGTCCGTGCGTGGTTTATCGTTTGTCTGGCCCGTTTTTGTCCGTGTGAATTCCTTTGTCCTGTTTTTTTTCTCCGTGTTATTGGCTTTCCTTGTGTCTGCCATTTCGTCCTTTTTTAATGCTCTTATCTCCCTTGTCAGCGCCTGCATCTCGCGTTTCTGCTCCTCAATCTGCCGTTCTATTTGGGTGAATGACACCGTTGTTGGCCTGGATTCCTTACTTGTGTCCTGGTATATCTCACCCATTATTTCCAGCACGATGTCCGTCATCTCATTCACCCTTGCTATGACTGTCTCCCTGTCCTCCCTATTGAATTGCACTTTCCCAGAGGTGTATCTGCTGACCGCTCTCAATATATCTTGTTTACAGGTTATCACCTGCCCCACCTTCTGTGCCCCTCCTGTTGTTGTCTTCCTCTGTCCTTGTTGCCCCATTTGGTTGTCCGAGCTGTCCAAACCGGACTCCCATCCTGCGACACTCGTCTGTCCTGGTCCTGCCTCGTCCTCGTTTAGGATCTACCCTACCTTGGCAATCAGACTCGCCACCTTCTCGTGTTGCTGCGGACTTAGTTGTTTCGCGGGAGACCTCTTCTCTGCCTCCATCCGCCCCTTCTTGTACATCCTCACTGGCGACCTCGGCAGCGACTGACGTCTGGGTATGGCGCCCAAGTCTTCGCCCTGCTTCTCCAGTTCCTCCCAGTTGTATATCGTTTTCCTCTTTTTTTCCTCGTCCATATCTTGCTCTCCGTTGGTTCCTTGTTCCTTTTGTGGGACTTTTGACCCCCCTTTTTTTTTTTTTTTTTTTTTTTTTTTTTTTTTATGGGGGGGTGGCCGCCCTGCTCCTGACCACTTTTTCCTTTGTGACCACCTTGGTCCGACACACGGTTTCGCCGGAAATCCCGATAAACCTCGCCGCCGTTAGCTCCGGATTGGGGCTGCGCCGCTGGTCAAAGTTAACTTTGACAGCCCCCTTCGCCGACGCACAGTTCCCGAGTTATACCACTTTTTTTAAATTGTAAGTGTGGATTGTAGGGGTGGGTCCGTTGGCCACTTTTTAGTGTTTTTCCTGTTTCCCAGGCACCCCGTTTGCCCACAATTGACGAAAAACTGATTGTTAATTTCCTGCGCTCACAACACCCCTGTATTGCTCCCTAACAGCTTTTTTTTTCTCCCCCGTCCCTTAGTTAGTCCGTGAAAAATAAAAATAGAAAATTTTTATTTTTTTTTGGGGGTGATCAGTACGACCCCTCCGCACTTCCTCCAGCCCTCGGGAGTCCTTTCGCGGTTATGCGCACCCTTGTTTCTGTTGTTTTTTCCGTTCTGCGCACATTCGCCACTATTTCCCTTTTTAACTGTCCTTTTGCGTTTTTTATACAGTTTTATAGTTTACAATTATACAATATATATCCCTTAACCCTAAGTATGTCGCTTACTTACCCTCTTATGGGGTGATTTGTTCGTCCTCCCTTGCTTGTTAAGTCCTTGCAAGTTTGGAGCGTTTTGCTTACGTCCGCACTTCGATTTTTGGCCGATTTCTCGGTCCAATCGACTTTCGTCCGCACTCTCCTTATCGCGAATTTTTAGCAGTTTTTCCACTTATAATCCGCTAACAACGACCAATTTTGTCCAAATTTAGCCGTATAAGTTCCCTTATTTTACGCTTATTACTATTATTACACTACTTATTCTCCTATATTGGTCCACTGTTTCCAGATCGCACTAACTTAATTGTAACTATTAACACTAACTACCGATTTTAATACTATAAACTTATTATTTACCTATTTTTACTACTAAATTTATCCGTGTATGTTCGCTTATTTCTGGTATTTCGACCGCTCGGTTTGAATGCCAGATGTAAACTGCTTGAATGAAACAGTGTTTACAGTCCAGCCACGGTCGGAGGTCCCCAATCAGCCTCCTAGTCCACTGGGAATTTTCCAAGAGGGCATCCCACCTGGCCGCCCACAGCGCTCCTGAGGCGACCTTCGCAGCTTTCCTCGCAGATCACAAATGTCCGCCACCGCCGTCGTGAAGCCGCTTCCTCTCCTTCATCAGGAGGTCCATAGTTGGCATCCCCGTAATCACCTGAGCTCCCGACATGGTTCTGTATCCAGAGGCGACCTAAAGGAGAGCTCTCCGTTGTACCCCATTGATCATTATGCGATATTTGGCGAAGGTTGCCCAGTCATGCCACACGGGAACCGCATACAGAACCATTGACTCCACGACCGTATATAGAGCCTTCCTCTTGGCGGAATCCGGGCCGCCGATGTTGGGCATCAGCCGGGACAAGTCCCCGATCTTCTTTGACGCCCTTTGTGTGACCCCCTCGATGTGCCGCCCTATTCTGCGGTTCTGGCTGCTGGACACTCTCAGATACCTCACCTTGTGCTGAGGTTTTACTAGGGTTCCGCCGACGATGAAAGATATGTCGTCCCTCTTCCTCTTTCCCGACAGAATGACAGACTCTGTCTTCTCCGGCACAATGGTGATGCAGTTGTCCCGCAGCCGCGCTGTTATTGTGTGCAGCGCACTGTCGGTCTTATCAATCAAGTCTTGTCTGCTACCTGCAGAAACCATTAGCCCTATGTCATCCGCAAACCCTGTCGTTCGGGCCCCCGGTGACAATTTCAGCCTCAAAACCGTGTGATGCAATATAATCCAGCGGCGGGGGCCGAGTACAGAACCCTGGGGGATGCCCACCGTCAGCCTCAGCGTCTGCAAACACTTGGAGTCTAGAAATATATCTCTATCCTAGAGATAGACCTTGATGATGTTCATCAGGTATCCCGACACTTCTCAAAGCTCCGATGCCCTGATTAGGGTGCCCAACGAGGCGCTATTGAATGAGTTCCGGACATCCAGAATGATGAAGACACATCATCTGTTCCCGCCTATCCCGTCGCGTCCCAGGTTTGTAGACCGGGCCATCTCGATGACCCGCTCCACAGCCTGCACCGCACTCCTGCCTTTCCTGAAGCCGTACTGGTTATCGGCCAGGTCTCCCCTTTCCATTAATTCCTCCTCTAGACGGGCCTTAATTAGGTGTTCGAACAGCTTGGCGATGGTGTTAATCAGGCACAAAGGCCCTGGTGTCCTCGAGCAGCGGCTCCGCCTGCTAAGGAATCAAGACTGGTCTACCAGTTTTCCAGCTCTTCGGGAAGCTCTGCGATTTCAGCAAGCCATTGAAAATATCCATCAGCAGTCCCGGGAAGGATTCCGTCAGGAGGCCGAGTGCCTCCGACGGGTACCATGCTAGCAAGGCCCCTCTACGATTCTCGATGGGTGATCCCCATTCCGGCGACTTGGAGGTGAAGTCCCCAACCACCAACGCCTCGGTTCGTCGCATTCGCCTCAGGAGCGCCCCCATGTGTGTGTGTGTTCGAACGTCGCCGCTCTGCCCGGGTTCCTACCTTCCGGCATTCACCCATCTCGCGTTTCCGCACACCTTCGATCGTTGCGAAACAACTTCCATTAGAACTCCTTCTCCAAACCATGGACCTCCTCCCAACCAATTCGCGGAGAAAGGGTGAACCTATTCTATTCTAATCTGCTACATCTATCGTCTAACCTAATATAGCAACTATTTAGATTTGCCCTGCACTGTCCTTATTGTCTACCCTATTCTATCCGCACATTGTCCTTATTGTCTATTCTCGCGCTGTCCTGATTTTTATCTTACTTGATTACTTATGGCGCAGTGCCCTAATCATGCATTTTCCGCCATCTGTTCGGCGAGCATAGACATTTCGGCCCACTTGTTGAGTTTCTGGATGTCACGCGTTATTTTACAATCCTTCCGCAAGCGGGTGTCCAACGACCTGAATTCGATGCACACATGTTGCCTTGCCGCGTTTCTGTCGGCCCTTGGGCACCTAAACTTCACGTGCTCTACCGTTTCTTCTCCGGTTGCACAAGAGCACTGTGTGTCGTTCAATTTGCCGAACCGCTTCAGGTACGCATTGATGTTCACGTGTCCAGTTGCGAGCTGGATCGCCTTGAAGGATATGCTCAGCACTCCCCGTCCCACTTCCTTGCAGATTTGATGTAACTCTCTTCCTTTTTCCACTGTGTCCCACTCTTTTTGCCACTCACTCATGATAGTGTCGTTCCGAACTTTCGCCCAGTCCCTGTTGGTCCTGAGGTTGTAGCGGTCTGTCTCAGTTGTATGCGTGCCCGCCCCTGCCCCTTAGTTTGCTAACGCGTGGGCTCTAGCATTTGCACCTTTGTCTGCCTTGTGTCCTTCTTCCCAGGCTACTGTCGTCGTCCATCCTCTCGCATGGCGTTGTTCCATGAGCCTGAGGATGTCCGCGTGGATTCGTGGCCTGTCGCTGCCATTGTTTATAGCCTCGGTTGTTTCGCGGCTATCCGTCCTGATCGCTATGTGTGGCTCGTTGTCTGCCATGCCTATCGCGTATGGCTTTCAGGACTCCGAATGCCTCCGCAACCCCTATCCTGGTGTTGTTCGCCAATCTGAGTGCTACCTCGCGCCCTGGCATGGTTATGCCCACTGCTGCTCTTCCGTTGCTCTTCAGTGTGGCGTCGGTGTGCATCTGGAACATTGGTTTCTTGTCGTTGATGCGCTCCTGAAGAAACGCCTTGCTCGGGTGTAGCTTCTTTTCGTGGCCTGTCGTCCTTTCTTGTTCGTTGGAGGTTGTCTGCATGAAGCAGCTCTGCCTGAATTGCGCTTCAAGTCACCATGGCGGTGTTCCGCCCAGAACCTGTAGTGCCGCCGTGGGTGTCGTGGCATAGGATTTGATTGCCATGGGCGGTGCCGCGCTCACTGCCGCCTCCTTTGCCATGCTTGTGCCCCACATTTCACTACCGTAGAGCACTGCTGGTTCGAGTGCTCTTTGCATTATGTGTACGAGGGTTTCCGGGTTGCATCCCCACACTCTTCGTGTTTTCTGGCCGATCCTAATGGCCATCTCCTCAATTTTGTGCCGAACGCAGTTGACGTGATTCGTGTACGTCAGGTGTCTGTCCACTTGTATGCCCAGGTATTTCACGCAACTGCGCTGTTCAATTGTGGTGTTCACCGTGTTTAGCACCGGAGGTCGTATTGATTTTGCCGACACATACATGGCCTCCGTTTTGCCCTCGTTTTAGGTGGCGCCACTTTCGGCCTCCAACTCCTGACATGCGGTACAGACGATGCTCCACATTCTCTCTATCTTTTTCGCCGGTGTCCCTTTCATGACTAGCACCTGGTCGTCGGCGAAGGCTTGCAGGTATGTGAGTTCATCCATCAGCTCTTCCCACCTGTCCTGCTGCTGGTGTAGTTCCTCTGCCCAAGCTTCCCTGGCCACGTCCAGTTTGCCGAACCAGCTCTGCATAACCACCAGCCAGAGTGTCGGCCCCATGCTGGATCCATGAGGACACATATGTCAGGCCTCTGATGATGATTTTCCTGTCCGTCAGAAAGCTGTTGATCATGCTGGCCAATGTTGCACCTATGTTGGTCTTGCCGAGCCGATGTAGGAAGTATGGTTTCCATGCCATGTTGGAGGCGTTCTTCAGATGGAGCGGTACGACCTGCTTTTGTGTTCCTGCCATCTTCTGTCGAATTTCTTCGACCAGCCTACTCAGGGCTCCAATCTTGCTTCTGCCGTCTCGGAACCCATATTGTCTAGGGTCCAGGTGTCCGCTGTTCTCCAGGAGGCGTTGCAGCCTTCCATTGATGACCTTGTCCAATATTTTCCCCAGCTTTGGATGTAGGCTTATTGGCCTTAGGGCGCCGTCTTTCTTTAGCAGGCACACAACTTTGCTGATCTTCCAGCATGCGGGGAACACCCGCTCCTTGAGGCAGTGAGGTTATAGAGCTGGAGTAGCCTTTCGCCCGTTGCCCGCAGGAAGCGCTGTGCCGCCTCGTTAGGGATTTTGTCGATGCCCGTTGCCTTTTTGTGCTTCAGTTTGAGCACTACGTTCTCCAGCTCGATGCTGGTGGCTGGTCGTCGTTGCCGAAGGTGGGCGTTTGCTCCCTTATCGCTGCCATACCTCCCGTCGTTCTCCCGGCTTCGGTCGTCGCTGTGGAAGTACTTTCCCCTTAGGTAATCGTACTTGTCCTTCTCGGTCATCGTGTAGGTCCCGTCTTCTTTGAGGATGGTACAGTTGTTGGGCCTATGCTTTTCCCTGCCAGTCTGTTCCACGCGTTGTGCCAGGATCCGTCTCTTAGCAGCTCCTCTGCTTCCTGATCTATGGCTTTTTGTTTGGCTGCCTCGATCTGCCGCTTGTAATTCTGGCGCATACGCCTGTACTGGTCCTGTGCCTGCTGTTTGACTCCACGGTCCGCGTCCGTCTTTGCCTCTCTCCTTTATTAATGGATTTTCTTCTTGGCAGCTTCCAGGGCGCTGCTCCACCAGCCCATCTCGTCGCCGCGTCTTCGGGTCTTGGTTTTTATGCGGGTTATACATGCTCGCATGCAGATCCTGCTGACCTTCTCGGCCAGGGCTCCCGCGACTTCGTTCCGCTCCAGGTCGGTGATTGACCTGCCGATTGCTGTTTCAAACTTTGCCCAATTCGTGTTGACGAAGTCGTACATTAGTGCCTGTGATGTCTCCTCCATTTTGCCGGTGTTTACGTCGAACCGTATGTATAATTTGAGCAATCTCATTGCCACATTACGTCACAAAACGTGACGTCAGGCGCCAAATGAGGGACGTCTTTAATTAAATCGTGTGTCCCAGGCACAGCTGATTTGTTGTGACAGCTCAGCGAGCTATGAAAAAGGACTCCCATATTAACATATCAATCTAGCAACACTGTTTTAAAGGCTATTTATTATTTGATTTATTTAAAATATTTTCGATAATTGTATCAAGTAGCCCTTCGTCTTATATTGTATCAACATAGTCAGTGTGGTTTTATGAACCCACGTTTGGATGTCGGAACAAGTTCGTCTGAAAGTCGACACTTTAAAAGAAGCGAACTGTTTAAAATATTGATCTTAATAAGCAAACATGAATAACATACATTGGAATTTCAGAAAATGATTAGTTTTATTTTGACATGCAATTACATCTTTCTAAATATTTCAAATATTTAAAAAATTGAATTTACAAAAAAAATTTTAATTGGGTAAACGAATGACGACAATTGATTTGTTTAAATGGATTGAAATGGATTTTGAATTGTTAAATAACACTTGAGAATACTAAGGAAGAAAACTAACGTTTACCACAACGGAGAACTCTTGTACTGTTTATATTAACACCGCAAAAGAAAATAAAGCACGCAAACTGTGGTTGCGAATCCGAGAGCACGAGAAACAATCTTTCGCACAAGCGGATCGTACCACGGCTAGTTGAAGACTCACTGGACACATACATACATACATAAAACATTTATTAAAAATTACAGTATAAAAATTTCACGCCAAGACGGATAAACGCCGGAGCTGTGGCTAGCCTGATATTCGCCCCAGTTCCCTCCGTTCAGCATGTCTAAATGGCAGCCCAACGGTCGATTTCCTGGGGTTTCCCTAACATGGACGTCCGCCGATCTGGCATCCGCACGGCAACGAAAGGAGAGCAATCTTTTAACGGCGGTTTTGTTTTATTCAAGGGCATTCATTGAGGAAAAAAGGTCTTCCTAAAGGGAAGCCAAAAACCCCTTTTGCTTCGGCCTTTATGTCTGATTCTGCCAGCCGTGGCGTTAGCCAGCGGCTGTTTCAACGAATAGATGGCCTAGGCCACGCCTCCTCGCTCCCATTGGTGCAGGACCAGCCTGCATCCCTCGGAACTAATCAGCGTGGATTGATAGCCTGCTGGGAACGACTAAACCTGCATTATGCATTAAATGATCGTCTGTTGTCACGTTTTGTCGGGGACAAAATCCGCATGAAATATGGGCAGTCGCTTATACAGGGGCCCTGCGTTGGGCGACCGTTTTGCTCTAACTTGGGTAAGATTTCGCGTCAGGACAGAACCTTGCACTCCGCTATGATAGAATTTGGCGGAGATGGTATCTATATAGTCGCCTATATTGGCCACCCCTGTAGCTTCGTGCATTTCAGTTATTCTGGTGTATCTGTCAGCGGATAATACGCCTCTTAGGACCCTGTTTTGGGTCACCTGAAGACGCCGCCTGGTGGTGTCGCTAACAGAGTGCCAGATAGGGGAGCCGTATGTAAGTAAGAGCCTTATAGTGGAGGTGTAGAGCAGAAGTTTATTTCGAGGTGATAGGAATGAATTTGGCGCCAGAAGAGAGTATAACTTTCTTCGGGCCAAGGCAGTCTTTTGTACAGCATAGTCAACATGCTTATTGAAATGGAGTCGGGCGTCTAGTTTGATTCCCAGGTAGTTCACCTCTTTTGTTGGTTTGATACGAGTATTTTGGACCACGAGTGGTGATAAGATGTTGTTGTCAGTGAATTTGCGCGAAAAGATGATAAGTTCCGTCTTCCTGGGATTCACTTTAAGTTTCCATGTGTCAAAATATGGCACCAATAAACTCAGGTGATGTGGAATGCGAGATTTCGCAGCCTGAGCATAAAAAGACGATGCGTAGATAGCCGTATCTTCAGCGTATGGTGCTATTTTTGTAGCGGGAAGTTTTGGAATGTCTGCTGTGTACAATATATACAGCAGCGGCGAAATTACGGAATGGAATTCTCCACTTTCACCTGGATGGAACGGTTTTTCAGGTCAGACGCTATAAGGGAAACTAGGTAGAGTGGCAGTGAATGCACGGCAAACAACTTGTACAGCAGGCCTGTGTGCCAGACTGTGTCAAAGGCCCTTTGCATGTCGAGAAGCAGCATAACCGTACTTTAAAGCTTATTAAATGCTGCTAAGGCATCCGTTGCGATCCAAGCACTCTGCAGCGTTGTGTTGTGTCTTGGTCGAAAGCCAAACTTGAAAACAGAATTGCCAAAAATTCACAACGGCGCCACTGTTTGCCTAAAGGGTCGACCGAGCCCGAGAAAAGGTCAAATTCCTCCCTTGTCAGGTAGAAATTTGGCTCTTCTGCTGCTTTATTTGCCCTATTTTATCCGCAAATATCTAATTTTCTGACCTTTTTTCTGGTTTTTTCTGAAAGCCCAATTGCACGATTTGCACAGCACAAACACAAACTTATTCACCAACTCTCTGACCTCTGCAGGCAGATATAAATTTCACTTCGAAAATCAACTTTGTTTGTAACTAGACCCGAAGGCTCCGATACATGAGTCAAATTATGTTTTTCGGCGACCCTCCTGGCTTTCGCCTAATGGGTACTGTTTTCCCTCAATCTAGCCAAACCACTGTACCACGCAAACGAGCCCGAAGAAACGAGCGACCAAAAAAAACCCCGAAACACCAGGCCCTGCAAGGCGTCCACCCACCCTCTGCATCACAAGTGAGGACAACATCCCTCATGACCTTTATTCTCCAATATATGATGTTACTACGTTGCTACTCTGGCCTTAAGCTACCGAAAGAGAATAAGATAAAAAAATAACAAAAACAAACTACCTTAAACCTACCCTAACCAACCTATCCCAATACGATACACTAGAGAGCTCCCGGAATTTCGACGGTTCTCTACCGTTGAGCTAGCTCGAATGAGACTGTGTTTACATGTGTTCCGAACGTCGCCGCTCTTCTCGGGTTCCCACCTTGCGGCATACCCCATTCACCCGTGTCGCGTTTCCGCACACCCACTATCTTTGAGAAACCCCTACCATGCGAACTCCTTCTCCGTATCTTGGACCTCCTCCAACCAATTAGCGGGGAAAGGGATCTATCCTAATCTTAACTAATCCAACTGTGTACACTTTCCCTGCACTCTCCTTATTATCTAGCCTATTCTATTCGCGAATATTCTCACATCGTTGTTTGCCGAGTGTGGACGTGCTGCGGAGCGAAATCGTGCTACATTTTCGATAAAATTGTGTTCGTTATCTGTATTGTGCGTTTTTCAAAGAAAGTTTAAAACATTCCTTATCGGGCAACTACCGGGTTTGCTCGATAAGATTGATAAATCCCGGAAGCTCTATGGACTCCGAGTCGGATCAGGGCTCCCAAGGGAGCTATTTTCTTAGGTCCAGGACCAAGAAAAGGGGTAGGGTGCCCAAGTCTGACCCAACATCGCCAGAGTCACTAACCCCGGCTCCAAAAAAATCAGCGATGGAGGAAACTGTAGAAGTGTCGCAGGCGACTTCAGCGGGCGCAGCGGATGACGGATTCGTCGTCCCGCGAAAGACTGCAGCGTGGAGTACGCTGATTGTTGGTCCAGAGGCCTCCACGACGCTGAAAAACCGATTCACGCCCAACCAGCCGCCAATCGTAGATGAGCCTCCAACACTTCCCAACACCATCGTAGGGACTGAACGGGAAGCGATTGCTGAGAGACCTGCAGCAACTGCAAACAAGCCCAAGAAGGCAGAAAAGCCGCCGCCAATTGTGATCGCTAGAAAACCCAGCAATCACACAATGCTGATTGGTAGTCAAAAAGCAATCACCAGTCAGCCTTTCACGCTGAAGTACACGAAGGCTTCGTAAATCGTGTACTGCAGCAGCATTATGCTGCTGCAGTACACGATTAACGCTGCCTTGCTACTTCATAACAGCAATATTAGGTACGTTGAGTCGGTGAAATTTCTGGGCTTGAACATTAATGCCAACCTTAAATGGTCTACCCATATTGACTCCTTAATAAAAAAACTATCTGCCGCTTGTTTTGCAATTCGATTGGTTTCGAGGGCGCTGAATGTGTTCTCCGCCAAACTTACTTCTCTCTATTGGAGTATCACATCCGCTACGGCCTTCGTTTTTGGGGCTGCTGCAACACACAGCAATTTCAGAATATTTTTAAACTGCAGAAACGAGCAATTCGCTATCTATTTGGCCTGAAAAGTAGAGCTCATTGCAAGTCCTACTTTGAAAACTATAAAATTCTCACACTTCCTGCTTTATTCATATTAGAGACTGTCTGCTTGATACGCAAACACCGAGTCAGCTTTCCAGAAGCGCCACAACATAGGTACCCGACCAGAAGTTTAAGCCAAGATATATAACTTCCCTTTCCCTCCTCTGAATTAATAAAAAATTCAATTTTGTACAACGCCAAGAAATTGTACAATCATCTTCCATCGCATGTTAAATCTCTCCCTATGTCTCAAAAGTTTCGGGAAGGGACAAAAGCATACCTTCAAAAAAGACCTTTTTATTCTGTAAATGATTTTTATGTGGCGTAAGATCTTTTCCTAAATTTCACCACTTCTCAATCTTACTAAATTAAACTTTTCCCGTTTGGGCATCACATGCGGCAGTTACCTTATATGTATTGGACGAATAATTATTTGTATGGTAGTTACATTTTGATTTTGGGGGTCACCAATTTGCTGAGTTCATATTTGTCTTTATTATTTATTGAACGTGACCACATGTTGCAAGCGGAACGGAATCGATTGGGTTCAAGTTCAGCAAGCAAAATTTCAAGATTTCCGATGTTACTTACATCAACTAGTATATATCTACCAAATCGGTATCATCACGATCCGCTTGCAATAACATAAACAGGGTCAACAGACTAGTTCCTTGCTTCTTGGTTTCACTCACCCCTGATTTTCTTAATTTTAATTTGGCTGTTTGATTTGATGACTTTTTTGTGTTATGTTTTATGTTGTTTTTTATTTTTTATTTACCATTGTTGATGGACCTTAGATGTGCTATATTTTGTAGTATATTGTTTTACACGCTTTGTCCATAAAATTTGTAAATTTTCCTGTGGCAATAAAGCATATTTTGATTTGATTTGATTTGATATGGACTGGGCGGCAGTGAAACGATCCTTGGAGGAGGACAAGAGCCAGTTCCATACCTACGCCTCTTCGTCGGAAAAAACCCACGCGTTCGTCCTGAGGGGCCTGGAAGGAAATGTGGATCCGACTGCCATAAAGCAGGATCTGGCAGACCAAGGACTGGAGGTGAGAAGTGTCTTCAAAATGAAGACACTCTTCAGGCCGCTCTACCTGGTCGTCACTAGCGACAAGGCAACCCTCCGAAGGCTTAACCCCAAGGCCAGGGTGGTGTGCAGTGTCAGGGTTTCCTGGGTAACTCGGAACACAGTCTCGCCGATGCCAGGTCTGGGGCCATGTCTCCGGGAACTGCCACCGGGACTTTAAATGCTCCCGATGCGCTGGGGGGCATGAAATCACCGCCTGCCCCGTTGGAGCTACATTAAAATGCGCTAACTGCGGTGGGCCTCATCGTAGCTTTAACGAGGCTTACCCAGTCTACATTTACAAACAGGCGCAAATCCCGGCGGAGAAGCAGCGTTTCGTCCCTGCTCCTCTTCCAACGAGGCCAGCCTGGGGTCAAACCTGTCGAGCCCAGAGTCACAATCAGGGGGTACAGGCTCGAGCGTGCCGCTAGGCAAGGTCTAAGGGGTGGATTGGCCATAGCGATCAAAGCAACGATACCATACAGGAGACTGCCATGCAGGCAGTCAGTAATAGGGACCATTGGCGTTGAGCTTTATGATGGTGTTTTGTTCTACTGTGGGTACTTTACTTCTACTCGCTTACAGGCCACTGACGTTGATCCATTTTTTTCATTTTTTTCAAACACCAATAGTTTGTTGCTTATGGGAGATTTCAACGCCCGCCATCCACTATTTAATAACCCTGGGCGGAAAAACGCAGCCGGCAATTTTTTAGCCAGCTACGCTCGCGACAATGGCCTACTAGTTATGCCCACTTCATCTCCAACGCATTATCCAAACAGTGGAATGAACCCATCTTTCCTCGATTTCGGAATAGCCAAAGGACTCGCCAATCTCTCGGAGATGGCGGTTATAGACGCCCTCAGCAGTGACCATTTGCCCATTGACCTCGACATTAGAGATTTAAAGCGCAGACAAACGAACCAGTTTCGATATTCATACGAAAATTTCGATTTTCGCGAATGCTGGAAACGACTACAAGACCTGACGTGTATTCCGAGCCAGACCGATACTGTCGAAGCCCTGGAGCATGCGGTAAAAGGTCTGACCAGTAAAATACAACGGACACAGCAAGCTTTGGCCTAAAAAGTTCCGAACAGACCGCGACGCGACAACCTTCCTGAGGAAATCTTGAAACTTATTAAGGCGAAAAATAGAATCAGGATGCGTTGGCAGCGATTCAGGCAATCTGCCGATCGCATAAGGGCAGCCGAACTTGCACGAGACATCCAGAGCGAAATTGCTGCAAACAGGAATTTTACCTGGGCGGAAAAATTGCGAAACTTATCTCCCCGTGACAATTCTTTGTGGAAACTGTCGAGAAGTCTACGAAAAGGCTACGAGCAAGTCCCCGCTCTTGAAAAACAGGGGCGGAGTTACATTACCACCAGCGACATATGCGAGCTGCTCGCCGACTTTTTGGCAGAAGTACATAAAGTCCAAGCAGCCCTTCAGGATAACGAAATAGAAAGACAGACCGCTGACAGAAGCATTTAATAAACCTGAAAGTACGGTAATGCTGCTTCTCGATATGGAAAGGTCCTTCGACACAGTTTGACACACAGGCCTGCTGTATAAGTTGTTTGGCGTACATTCACTGCCACTCTACCTAATTTCCCTTATAGCGTCTCACCTAAAAAACCGTACCATCCAGGTGAAAGTGGATAATTCCACTTCTGCCAAGAGACGCATCGCGGCAGGAGTACCACAAGGTACAGTGATTTCGCCGTTGCTGTATACATTGTATACAGTAGACATTCCAAAACTTCCCACTACAAAAATAGCACAATACGCGGATGATACGGCTATCTACAAATTGTCTTTCTATGCTCAGGCTGCGAAATCTCGCATTGCGCATCACCTGAGTTTATTGACGCCGTATTTCGATAAATGGAAACTTAAAGTGAATCCCAAGAAGACTGAACTCATTATCTTCGCGCGCAAATTTACTAACAATAATATTCTATCGCACTCATGGTGCAAAATACTCCAATCCAGCCAGTAAAAGACGTGAAATACCTGGGATTCAATCTAGACGCCCGACTTCACTTCAACAAGCATGTTGACTATGCTGTACAAAAGACTTTCATGGCCCGAAGAAAGTTGTACTCTCTTCTGGCGCCAAATTCATTTCTGTCACGTCAAAACAAACTTCTGCTTTACACCTCCACCATAAGGCCCATACTAACCTACGGCTCCCCTATCTGGCACTCTGTCTGTGATTCCACGAGACGACGTGTTCAAAGGACCCAAAATAGGTTCCTAAGAGGCGTCCTATCGGCTGACAGATACACCAGAATAACCGAAATGCACGAAGCTACAGGGATGGCCTATATAGCCGACTATATATATACCATCGCTGAAAATTTTTATCATAGCGGAGTGCAAGGCTCAGTCCTTACACGAAATATCACCCAAGAGCAAACGATCGCCCAACCCATGGTCCCCTGTATAAGCGACTTCCCATATTTTATGAGGATTTTGCCCCTGACAGAACGTGACGACAAACAAACATTGCCTGCCAGTTGCAGATAGTCGTTTCTAGCAGGATGGAAACGCACAAATCCAACATAACGTGACTTGACGGGTTCGTCCTGCCTCAGTCCGGTTGGTGTTGTCTGGTCCTTGCACCGATCGGGGCCGGGGCGGATGGATTTGGTCATCTAGTTGAAACTGCCGGCGGTTAACGCCACGGCTGACAGTATCAAACTTAAAGGTCGAAGCAAAAGGGTTTTTTTGGCTTCGAAAAAAAGACTTTTTTCCTTAATGAATGCCCCTCGAATAAAACCAATACCGCCACTTCAAGACTATCTCCTGACGTTGTCGTGCGTATGGCTAGCTCGGGAATGTTCATGTTAGGGCACTGCCCAGGTAATGGATGACATAGCGCGCCTATTTAGATCATGGGAAACAGTAGCCGGCGGAACATCTGACTAGACATGGGAGTTATGTTTTTTAACTTTTTTTGTGCGTTTTATTAATGGGAATGTTCAACAAATTTTTATATATCTATCTATCTATTCGTGCATTGTCTTTATTATCTGTTCGCGCACTGTCGTGGGTTTCCTAATTTAAATATAGAATAACCATTTCGGCCCACTTATTTAGTTTGTGGGTATCACTTGTTATTCTTCCGTTCTTGCGCAGTTGAATTTCCAGCGACCCGAACTCGCTGCGCACTTGACATCTTACCGCGTATATGTCCGCCCATGTGCACCGGAACTTAATGTGTTCCAAAGTCTCTTTGCTGGATGCGCAAGAGCACTGCGCATTGTCTCTTTTTGAGAAGCGCTTTAGGTACGCTCAGATGTTCCCGTGTCCTGTCGCGAGCTGGATCGCCTTGAAAGTAAGGCCCAGCACTCCCCGTCCTACCTCCTTGCAGATCTGGAAGAGTTCCCTTCCTTTGTCCGCGGAGGTCCACTCCTTTTGCCACTCCCTCATGGTGGTGGCATTCCGCTCTTTCGCCCAGTCCTTATTCGTCCTGAGGTTATAGCGGTCCGCCTCGGAGGTGGGCATGTCCGCCTTTGCCCCTTGGTCCGCTAACGCGTGTTCTCTGGCGTTCGCAACTTTGGACGTTTTGTGGCCTTCTTTCCACCTTACTGTCGTCTTCCATCCTCTCGCATGGCGCTATTCCATGAGCCTGAGGATGTCCGCGTGGATTCTGGTCCTGTCGTGGCCTTTATGGATTGCTTGCGTTATTTCGTGGCTCTCCGTTCTGATCACCATATGTGGCGCGTTTGCTGCGTCTCCTAGTTGTATGGCTTTCAGCACTCCGAAAGCCTCCGCAATCCCTATTTTGGTATTGTCCGCCAGTCTTCACGATGCGTCGCGCCCTTGAACTGCTTTGCCCACGCCGGCCCTGCCGTTGATTTTCAAAGTGGCGTCAGTGTGCATCCGCAACACTGGTTTGGTGTCGTCGATGCGCGCCTGGAGAAACGCCTTGCACGGGTGTAGTTTCTGTTTGTTCCCTGTCAGTTCTGCCTTTTCCGCGCTTGTTCTCTTTGTGTGGCTGTCATACCTGACCAGCCCTTCAATCCACCATGGCGGTGTTCCGGCCATGACCTGCAGTGCCGCCGTAGGTATCGTGGCGTAGGATTTTATTGCCATTGACAGCTCTTTTTGCAGGTCTCTTTTCCCATTCACACTCCCCACACTTCGCTGCCATAAAGCACTGCAGGTTTGAGTACTCTTTGCATCACGTGGACTAGAGTCTCCGGGTTGTGTCCCCACACTCTTCTGGTTTTGTGGCCAATCTTGATGGCCATCTCTTCGGTCTTGTGGCGAACGCTGCTGATGTGATTCCTGAAAGTCAGCTGTCCATCTATCTGGACTCCCAGGTACCTCACGCAACTTCGCTAGTCGACCGTAATGTTCGCGGTTTTCAGTACCGGAGGGCGAATTGGCTTTGCCGACACAAACATCGCTTCAGTCTTTCCTTCGTTGTAGTGAACGCCGCTTTCGGCCCCCCACTCCAGGCGAGCGGTCCAGATGATCTCCCACTTCCGCTCGATCCACTTCGCAGATGTTCCTTTGATGACTATCACCTGGTCATCTGCGAAGGTTTGTAGGAATGTTAGATCGTCCGTTGTTTCTTCCCATCTGTCCTGCTGCTTGGTGGAGTTGCTCCGTCCAAGCCTCCCTGGCCGTGTCCAATTTTTCAAACCATCCCTGCATGACCACCAGTCCAGAGAGTCGGCCCCATGCTGGAGCCTTGTGCGCACCACTTGCTTATGTCGTAGGTCATGCCCCTCATGGTAATCGCTCTTCCCGTGAGGAAGCTGTTTATCATACTGGCCAGTGTGTTGGTAATGCTCGTTTTGCCGAGCTGGTGCAGGATATACGGCTTCCATGCCGTGTTGAAGGCGTTCTTCAGATCGAGCGTTACTACATGCTGATGTGTGTCAATCTGCTCAAGGCGCCGATCGTGCTTCTGCCCTCTCTGAACCCGTGTTGTCGGTATTCTAGGTGTCCGCCGTCCTCAAGCAGGTGTTGCAGCCTCCCGTTCAGAAACTTGACCAGGATCTTTCCTAGCGTCGGTTGCAGGCTGATTGGCAGGAGGGACCCGTCTTTCTTCGGCAGCCATACGACCTTGCTAGACTTCCAACACTTCGGAAATACCCGCTCCTTCATGCAGGTGTTGTACAACTGGAGGAGCCTTTCGCCCATTTCCCTCATTATGTGTCTTGCCGCTTCGTTGGGGATCTTGTCAGTTCCCGTCGACTTATTGGGTTTTAGCATATAGACCACATTCTCCAACTCAATGCTGGTTATAGCCGGCTCTTCGTTGTTGCTGAAGGTGGGCTTTTGACCCCTGATCGCTGCCATCGTAGCCGTGTCCAGTGTTGTGTCGTCGGCTGGGGAAGTACTTGTCCGTGAGGTAATTGTATTCATCCCTCTCGGAGGTGGTGTAGGACCCGTCCTCTTTGAGGATGGTGCAGTTGCTGGGCGGGTGTCTCTTCCCGGCCAGTTTCCTCGACGCGTTGTGCCAGGATTCGTAGCTTAACAGCGCCGCGCTTTCTTCGTTTGCTGCCTGTTGTTTGGCTGCCTCTACTTGCTCTTTATAAGCCCGGCGCATACTTTGTGTTGCTCCTGGGCCTGCTGCCTTGCTTCAGGGTCCCTTTCCAGTTGGGCCTCTCGCCTTTTCAGGTGGAGACTCTTCTTTGAGGCTTCCAGTGCACTGCTGCACCAGCCCATCTCGTCACCTCGTCTTTGAATTTTGGTCGTTATGCGAGATCTGCATGCTCGCATGCAGATCCTGCTGACGTGGTCCGCCAATGTTTCGGCATCGTCGTCCCAATTCAGGTCGGCGGTTGCCCTGCCGATGTCCTTTCCGGACTTGGCCCAGTTGGTGTTGATGAAGTCGTATATTCGCGCTGCTGGTGTTGCAACAGGGTTGCCGATTTCCACTTCAAACCGTACGTAGTTGTGAAGGGAGAGCGTCTCGTCTGTCTCGATGTTCCAGTTTTGCGCCGCCGTCCCTCTCGGCATCGTTAGGTCGATGTAGCTGTTGCCTCGTGGTCCTTGGAAGGTCGGACCCTTATGTGCGCCGTTGGCTAATGTGCAGTTGGTCTCAATCAGCCAACTGAGGATTTCCTCGCCTCTCGCGTCGGTTGACGTTCCGCCCGAAATCGCATGATGTGCGTTGAAGTCGCCCCCGACAATGTGTCTCCCCATTGCGAGCCCTAGCTTGCTGCTCTTATCCCGAAATTCCTGGAGTCTAGTATTGGTGCGGTCTCCCGGCTCGTCGTAGATCGTCGTGACGTATAGCTGTTGCCCTTTTTGCTCCAGTAGTGCGGTGGCCATGGTGTCTGTCGTGAGGCCCGTTATTACGGTGTGGTCAATGTTGATCCTGATCCACAGCTCCGTTTTTGATTTGTTACTGTGCCTCACTCGCCTGTATGTCCCGTCTGATTTGTGGAAGACGTATGGCTCTTGCACCAATGCCAGGTCTATGCCGTTGTCCTGCATGTACCTCTCCAGTAGTCCGATTGCCGCCTTTCCTCTATCAGCGTTAAACTGCAGAACCTTCATTTCTGGTCGCGTTGTTTGCAGTCTCCCTGTCAGCGCCGCAGTTCACCCGGGTTTGTTGATGTTGCGCAACCTTGCAGGTGTATGTTGGGCCCGCCAGTCCCTGGCCGCGTGCTGCCTCTCCTGTTTAGCAATTCCCTGCCTTTTGCAGTTAGTAGAAAATTTGCAGTGCTTGGCCACATGTCCAAACATGCAGCAGTTGAAACACTGAGCGACGTTTACCTCCTCGACCATCATGACTTCGCTGAGGTCCAGAAAGATCCTTCCCTTTCGCACCATTATCTTGAAGGCTTCGGGCTCTTTCACCACATTTTCCCTGTTGTTCCTGTAGCGGATTTGCCCACCGTCTGCGGACCTTAGCTCTACCTGCGAGATTCCATCCCAGTTGCTCACAGAGTTCGGGATTCTCTGCCGTGATCGCTTGTATCAGCTGCTCGTCCGTGTAGCCAGCCTGGATTCCTATGACGGTCAGCCTCGGCAGTGTACGTGTGAGGTGCTTCAGTTGGATGTACCGGTCGCCCTCCTATCTTTGCATCCATCGTCTTTTGTTGTGCCTCATGCTTGTACTGTATGGCTATCTGTCCATTCCTCGTTGTGGCGAATCCTCGGATCCCTCCCGTCTTTCGGGCCTCTTCCTGTGCCACCTCTTTGATTATCTTGATGAGTTCTGCAGGTTTCTTGCCTTCTGGTAATTTGTTATGAATTTTACTTCTAACTATAATTATTTCATCTCGGGCGTGAGTTAGAGCAAGAGCTAACTAGTACTCTGCGGCTAGTGAACAATATTTGGAACGCTCAATGGACAATACAAAATTACGCACACTCAAATTCAACAGCAGAACTGATGTATTTAAACAAGTTAACAATTTTACTGAGAGAAAGAAAATTACAAAATATATAAGTTTACTTACAGTGTACAACTCGGATATTTTTGGTTGCACCCTTAATCTATGGATACCTTAACTTCAATCAAGCCTGGATTGTGAAGGGGAAGGATCCTGAGGGGGACCGGCTGGAGTGATCACTTCAGTCAGTGGCCTCGCAGGTCTTCCAATGGGGAGCGGTCGTGATCATAAATATAAAAAATCCACAGTATAGGGGTCCCAAAATATATAACGAGGACTCAGGTCCGACTGTGAATCGCCATTAAAGTAAAAAAAAAGAACTGAATGCAGTCGAACTTGAATGTTTCAGCACAAGCAGTTAACTATTAATCGTTAATAAGGCCAGTTATAAAAAAAATAATCCATTCCAATGTATTCCTAGGTTTCAGTCAATTTTATTGTTTATTATTTAAAATGTTACAAATACGTTTCGGTGTCTTTATCCACCATCATCAGTTTGTGTATATAGTTGCCACCAACTTCACATTTGACTGGTCACTCTCTCTAGTCTAGAGTGAGTGACTAGACTCTAGTCTAGAGTGAGAGTAATAAACAATAAAATTGACTGAAACCCAGGAATACATTGGAATGAATTAAAGTACAGTCAGGAAAATATACAAAACAAAAAAAATAATGTGATAAAAAACTGATAAAAACACAAAAGTCTTCACCAAAAGTTGGGCGCCAGCATGCTTCCAAGTAGCATACAAAAATGGAAAGTCTACCAAAATGGAAATACCAGAATCAGTCTCAACGTCAAAAGTCCAATAGTCCGCTGAGGTTCCCCAAAAGAGCTGGTTTTTAATTGCTCCACGGACCTCGGATCAATTACACGTACTTATATCGGCCATCATGGATTCGTCATTAGATAATGGCTTTTCCCAGTGAAAAAAATGCTTCTTGTAATCTATGCAACCATCAAGGAATTTCTCGATTCTAAAATACCCCAAAAACCCACCATGCGGTAGCGCTGAACACAATCAAAAATTCAAAACCCGACCATGCGGAATAAACTCGAAAGACCTGCCGATCTGATCGTCACGGCCTAATTAAATCTCCTCAACCCAAAAATCTACTGTTACACCAGTAGAAGTTTTTCCTCTCACCATCCTTCCGTTGGCGCAGGAATCAAAAATCACCAAATTCATTGGCCCTAACGGACACGTGATCCCGCAATCTGCTAAATATTTCTTTCACCTGCAATAAGGATCGCCAAATTTGTTAGATTCGGATTTTATAGCCAAAATTTAACTCTTTGATGAAAAACCCAAAACAGATATGTTTGGCAAATAACTAGAAAACGCATACCGAGGTCGAGCTTCTCTCGTTTCTCTGGTGTTTTCCATCCCGGTGTATTCTCCTTTTTGCCGTTTCCCTGCCCTGCTATGTCAGCGTAGGTCCGCTTTACTTGCCTCATGGTTCTCCCCTTAGGCCTTTGTATTTGCCATTCGGCTTCAGTTTCCGTGTCCATTGGCGTCTCTACTTGGGTGCTTTCGGTGGCTATATGTCTGGCTGTTAGCCTGCTCCGTATCCCCGTGACCGGTCTTGGATGGTTTCCTTTTGTCACTCTGCTCGGCGCTGTTGTGACTTGCAAATCCGTCCTGACTTTTTGATCTCAGCTCTTATTGCCTTCATTTGTGTCATCATTTACTGCTGCTGTTGGGCCATGATAACGCTTGTATCCTGCTTTTGCGCCATCGTACCCCCTTGCTGGCTGTCCGTCAGTAGCCCTATCAATATGTCCGTCAGTTCATTGACGTTGCACTGCCCTGTTTCCCGGTCCTCTTTGTTGAATTGCAGTTTTCCATTTTGGTATCTGCTAACCGCTTCGATTAAGGACTGTTTGGCACTTATCGCTTGTTCCGTCGTTTGGCTTGACTTTTTTCGCTCGACGGTGTTCTTGTCCATTTTTTCAGTCAGTCATGTTTTTGGTGTTTCCACCGTTTCCTTTTCCGTTTCCTCCTCATCTATTCCTGATGCCGCCTCCCTATCTTCGCCTGTTGCGTGCAGTGCGCTGACCGATGCCAGCAAGGGAGACCAGGTTGGATTGTTGCTCCGGACTGATTGTCTTGGTTGCTGGCGGCCGACGGCGTGAGAGTGAATATGGGTACTGCGGTCCTCCGTTCTTGCTCGCTCTTGCGGGTGACCTTGCCAGCATTGGTTTTTTCGGGATTCCTGCCAACTCCGTTCCCATGTTGGCCAGTAACTCCCAATCCTTCTTCCTTTCACCTCCCTCGCTATTGTTTCCCCCTGTGGCACTCATTTCACTGACTTCACTTCGCGCGGGGTAAATAGCGGTGCCGTTTTCAGAGTCAGCTGTCAGCAGTCGGCAGTCAACTGTCAGCTCTCAGCAATGCGCGGGTACCTCACTATCAACTAGCCGTGGTCCGATCCGCTTGTGCGAAAAATTGTTCTCGTGCTATCGGATTGTTAACCACAGTTTGCTTGCGATAGTTTTTTTGCGTTACAAGTGTTCTCCGTTGTGGCGGAATCCACAAACATTTCAGAATCCGCCGACGAAGACGACAATGAGTCCGTAATCTCATTGTCGTCCTTAAGTTCGCTCGCCAGTAGCGCTGCATCAGCAGACGCTTTCCTCCATTTGGACGAGGAGCAAAGGCTCCAGAAATTGAAGCAGGTTGTCCGCCTGCTGAGGATAAACAAAGATTGCGACCGCTGCAAGGTGGTTACAGCGGACTTTACAGCTGCTTGCACAGCGGGCAAACCACCAAAGTGGTCGCTGGCGGTCAACCATCTGAGGGCCGAGCACCCGGCTGCACGGAGGAGGGCCCTGCTAACCACCCAGACCTCTACAGGGGCCGTACCCAAACGGAAGCTGGATAAGGTGAGCCCCCCTAACTTAACCAAAAAATCGAAACACCAGCCAGAAAAAGCCACGAACGAGATTGCCCCAGAACCACCAACGGACCAACCACAGCGAGCCACGAACTACCGGGGGGACAGAGAAGAGCGGGGAGCTGTTGCCATGGCTGAAAAAGAGCCAGCCGTGCGCCAAACAGTGGCCGATGACAAGTCGGGTCACAGCGGGGATGCCTTCATTCTGCCACGGAAAACGGTGCCGTGGAGCACACTCCTTACCACACCGGCAAAACCAGCAATAGCACTGGAAAACCGCTTTTTCGCCAATACAACCGGCAACTGACCCCTTCGAGATCGAGCCTCAACCCTCCACCAGCGGGACCCAACCCATGCATGAGGAACTGGCTGCCAAAGCGGCTGCTTCTCTCAACAAATTGGCGAAGAAGCCCGAAAAACCGCCACCAATTGTCATCGTGGGAAAGCCCAGCAGCCACAGCGCGCTGGTGAAAGGCCTAAAATCGATAACAAATAAGCCATTCACTTTAAAATACACGAAAGCGTCGCTGATAGTGTACTGCAGCTGCATATTAGACTGGGCGGCGGTCAAACGGTCACTGGAGGCAGAAAGCAGCCAGTTCCATACCTACGCACCTGCAAACCAGCGAACACACGCGTTTGTGTTAAGGGGGCTCGAGGGCAACGTGGAGACTTCGCACATCAAGGAGGACCTCGAGGAAAAGGGGTTCTCCATAAAAACGTCTTCCGAATGAAGACCCAGTTTCGGCCCCTGTACCTGATTGTCACCGATGATTCGGTGACCCTGCGGAAACTCGCCACCACCGCCAAAGTGATCCGCGATGTCAGGGTCTCCTGGGAAACCAGGAAGAACCAACGAACCCTGACGCAGTGCCGCCGATGCCAGGGCTGGGGACACGTATCGGGCAACTGCAACAAACATTTCAAGTGCTCCAAGTGTGCGGGCCCCCACGAAATAACATCGTGCCCGCCGGGATCGGCGCTAAAATGCGCCAATTGCACTGGTCCCCACCGGAGCTTTGACGAAGCATGCCCAGTGTACGTGTTCAAACTGGCCCAACGCCCGGTCGAAAAACCGCAAAGGCAGTTCGTGGCGGCGCCACTTCCGTCCAGACCAGCGTGGGGGCAGACCTTCCGACCCGCAGGCCCGATCCCCCACCCAGAAACCAGCAGGACTAGGCAGCCCATCCCGAGCCCGAACGAGTTTCCGCCGCTCCCTGGCAGAAACGAAATGACCAGCAGGGCCACACAGCCATGGTCAAACCATCGCAGCTAATGGTCCCCAACCAAGACCCCCCACTAACCAAGGCATGAACGCTGGCGCAGTAGCCACTCTGGGCACCCTGCATCGGGAATTCGCCGATCTGGCATCGCAGGTGAACTTACAGGAGGTAATCAAAGCGGTTAGATTTTATAGCGCTGCGTTGAGGGGCTGCGAGACGAAAGCGGACAGGTTCCTCGTTTCCGCGCAGTTCTTCAACGAAGACATTAATAGCTTCGATTTCTAAGCCCTGATTTTGCCAACTGTGCCCTATGAGGATAGGAGAATGGAACTCATGCGGACTCCGGAGTCGTCTCGGTGAGTTTGTGCACTTCCTTCAGACCGAGGATATCGACGTGGCGTTGATTGTCGAAACATGGTTGCGCCCCGGGGATATACTTAGGATTCGGGGGTACAGGCTCGAACGTGCCGATAGGCCCGGTTTAAGGGGAGGGGTGGCCATAGCGGTCAAAATGTCAATTCCATACAGGAGACTGCCACACAGGCAGTCAGCAATAGAGAACGTCGGCGTTGAACTTCCTGATGGAGTTTTGATCTACTGTGGCTATTTCTCCACCGTACGCTTACAGGCCGCAGATGTCGATCCATTCTTCATAAACACCAATAGGGTGTTGCTAATGGGAGATTTCAACGCCCGCCATCCACTATTCAATAACCCTGGACATAAAAACGCAGCCGGCAATTTTCTAGCCGACTACGTTCGCGACAATGGCCTACTCGTTATGCCCACTTCATCCCCAACGCATTACCCGAACAGTGGAGGGAATCCATCCTACCTCGACTTCGGAATTGCCAAAGGACTCACCAATCTCACGGAGATGGTGGTTATAGACGCCCTCAGCAGTGACCATTTGCCCATTTACCTCGACATTAGGGATTTAAAGCGCACACAAACTAACGACTTTCGATATTCATACGAAAATTTCGATTTTCGCGAATATCGAAAACGACTACAAGACCTGACGTGTATTCCGGGCCAGATTGATACTGTCGAAGCTCTAGAGCATGCGGTAAAAGGTCTGACCAGGAATATACAACGGACACAGCAAGCTTTGGCCAAAAAAGTCCCGAACAGACCGCGGCGCGACAATCTTCCTGAGGAAATTCTGAACCTTATTAAGGCGAAAATCGAATCAGGAAGCGTTGGCAGCGATTCAGGCAACCTGCCGATCGCATAATGGCAGCAGAGCTTGCACGAGACATACAACGCGAAATCTCCGCATACAGGAATTATACCTGGGCGGAGAAACTGCGAAATTTGACTCCCCGTGACAATTCCCTGTGGAAACTGTCGAGAAGTCTGCGAAAAGGCTATGAGCAAGTCCCCGCTCTTGAAAAAGAGGGGCGGAGTTATATTACCACCAGTGACAAGTGCGAGCTGCTCGCCGACTTTTTGGCAGAAGTACACAAGGTCCAACCAGCCCTTCAGGATAACGAAATTCAAAGACAGACCGCTGTTTTTGTAGAACGGAAGTATCCTATACCACCCTCGATTTTGCATTCCTATATAACAACCCCGTCGGAGATACAATCGTGTCTTCGGCGCCTCCCTAGCCGAAAAGCCCCCGGGCCAGACGGCATCCCTTATCTACTCCTCAAAAACTTACCGCGGAAAACTATTGTGCTAATAGTACAAATAGTCAACGCAGTCCTTAAATTGCAGCACTTCCCACAGGACTGGAAAAACGCTGTAATAATCCCCATCTTAAAGCCGGGCAAAAACCCGACCGAACCCGCCTCTTATAGGCCAATTTCCCTCTTGAACACCCTCGGCAAATTAACCGAGAAGGTCATCCATTCGAGATTACAGGCAGCAGCCGAGCTTCGAAGTTTAATCCCGGATGAGCAGTTTGGCTTCCGACCAAGACACAACACAACGCTGCAGACTGCTAGGATCGCAACGGATGCCTATGCAGCATTTAATAAGCTTCAAAGTACGGTTATGCTGCTTCTCGACATGCAAAGGGCCTTTGACACAGTCTGGCACACAGGCCTGCTGTACAAGTTGTTTGCCGTGCATTCACTGCCACTCTACCTAGTTTCCCTTATAGCGTCTTACCTAAAAAACCGTTCCATCCAGGTGAAAGTGGAGAATTCCACTTCTGCCAAAAGACGCATCGCGGCAGGAGTACCACAAGGAACAGTGATTTCGCCGCTGCTGTATACATTGTACACAGCAGACATTCCAAAACTTCCCACTACAAAAATAGCACTATACGCTGATGATACGGCTATCTACGCATCGTCTTTTTATGCTCAGGCTGCGAAATCTCGCATTGCACATCACCTGAGTTTATTGACGCCGTATTTTGACAAATGGAAACTTAAAGTGAATCCCAGGAAGACGGAACTTATTATCTTTTCGCGCAAATTCACTAACAATAAAATCTTATCACCACTCGTGGTCCAAAATACTCCTATCAAACCAACAAAAGAGGTGAAATACCTGGGATTCAAACTAGACGCCCGACTCCATTTCAATAAGCATGTTGACTATGCTGTACAAAAGACCTTCATGGCCCGAAGAAAGTTGTACTCTCTTCTGGCGCCAAATTCTTTCCTATCACCTCAAAATAAACTTCTGCTCTACACCTCCACCATAAGGCCCATACTGACCTACGGAACCCCTGTCTGGCACTCTGTCTGTGATTCCACGAGACGACGTGTTCAAAGGACCCAAAATAGGTTCCTAAGAGGCGTCCTATCGGCTGACAGATACACCAGAATAACCGAAATGCACGAAGCTACAGGGATGGCCTATATAGCCGACTATATAGATACCATCGCTGAAAAATTTTATCATAGCGGAGTGCAAGGCTCAGTCCTCACGCGGAATATCACCCAAGTAAGAGCAAACGACCGCCCAACCCATGGTCCCCTGTATAAGCGACTTCCCATATTTTATGAGGATTTTGTCCCTGACAGTACGTGACGACAAACAAACATTGCCTGCCAGTTGCAGACAGTCGTTTCTAGCAGGCTGGAAACGCACAAATCCAACATAACGTGACTTGACGGGTTCGTCCTGCCTCGTTCTGGCTGGTGTTGGCTGGTCCTTGCACCGGTCGGGGCGGGGGCGGATGGATTTGGTCATCTAGTTGAAACTGCCGGCGGTTAACGCCACGGCTGACAGTATCAAACTTAAAGGTCGAAGCAAAAGGGGTTTTTGGCTTCCCTTCAGGAAGACCTTTTTTCCTTAATGAATGCCCCTCGAATAAAACCAAAACCGCCACTTCAAGACTATCTCCTGACGTTGTCGTGCGTATGGCTAGCTCGGGAATGTCCATGTTAGGGCACTGCCCAGGTAATGGACGACTTAGCGCGCCTATTTAGATCATGGGCAAAGAGCAACCGGCCGAACATCTGGCCAGACATGGGACATTTTACTGACTCATGTTTTTTGGTTTTAAACTTTGTTTGTGAATTTAGAAATGTGAATGTTTAATAAATTTTATCTATCTATCTATCTATGTCAGCAGTCGGCCGTCAACTGTCAGGTGTCAGCAATGCGCGGGTACCCCACGGTGGCCGTCCACCGTCAACTGTCAACCGTCAGCGAAACGCGGTAGGTAAACAAACAAATAAACAAATACGCAAACAAACAAGTAAGCAAATAAACAAATATAAACCAATAGCATTAAATTGTCATATAGAAATGTCGCATCGGCAGCGTCGCACTTTTCGTCCAACTAGCGAAAAGTTCACAACGGCACCACCTCTTGCCTGAAAGGTCGAGCAAGCCTTAAAAAATGTCGGATCCCTACCCTTCGGAGATAGAAAAGTGGCCGTTCTCTAGCTTTATTCGCCCTATCTATGCACTATTAAATGGAATTTTCTGACTTTTATCTATTGATACCTCTTCATCCTTTTGCTCGATTTTCACTACAAAAGTACACCCCGTTTCGCTAAATTGTCCTCTTTAAATAGGTTGCGATTTCGATTTAAACTATCCACTTTTCGCAGTATTGTGCCCAAAAGGCCCTTTAACAATGGAGGAGCGCTCGAAAATCCCACCGTCCTCTTCCGTTGTATAAACCGAACTGTATAAATAAACTGTGTTTATCTGTTGATGGGTTTATTACCCGGGTGCCTACCTTCCGGTATACCCCTTATCCCCTTTTTTTGCGTAAGCCACTCACTATCTGCCTAAAACACTGTCACTTGAACCCTTTCGCCGTACCTTGAACCTCCTCCCTCCATTTAGGGGAAAGAAGACCTTAACCTAATTGAAGTACATTTTCCCTAGCCTGATTCTTATTTATAATCCTTATCCTATTTCTCCTATTAAACCTATTGACATAATCCTATTGCTCCAGGTTTTCCTCCGATTTCATTGCTATCTCCGCCCAGCCGTTCAGCTTCTCTATTTGTGTTGTATCATTAGTTCCGTCAGTGTTAGTGTACTGTATTTGTCCATTATGTAGTCCCGTGCTGTTTGTCTGTCTGTTTCAGTGCAGAAGTACTTAATATGCTCGACCCTTTCGTCCTCCGTACCGCATGTGCATTGTCGCGTTGTCTGCTATTCTGAATCTATGTAGGTAGTGTTTGGTGTTGTCTGTTTTGCAGCTGTCTCCTCAACTCTATGTCTGGTTTGTCTTATGTGTTCCGTGAAGTTTGGCTGGCTGTCGAATGTAATTCCGAGGTATTTTATTGTGTCGCGTTGTTGGATTGTGTTGTTGTTTACCTTTAGTGTTGGTGGTCTAACCTTTCTAGTATGTACGAACATCGCCTCCGTTTTCCTCTCGTTGTATGTTGACCCGCTTTGAATGGCCCACGTTTCACATGCCTCCCATATGTACGTCCACTTCTTTTCTATTTTCTGGGCGGAAGGGCCCGATATGATGATGATCTGATCGTCTGCGAATGCTTGTACCTACGATAGCTCGTCTTTCTTGTCCTCTGTTACGTCCTTCGGGTCGGTCTGTGCCTGTCTCCATGTTCGCTCTTGTTCGTCTATGACCCTGAACCAGCCCTCCATGACTAATAACCCCAGCGTTGGTCCCATGCTGGATCCTTGTGGACATCACTTTGTGGTCGTGTATCTATCGTGTCCTATCTTGAGTTTCCGTCCCATCAGGTAACTTTCTATCGTTCCCGCCAGCATTCTCGTCGTGTTAGTCCTTGCCAGTTCATTCATAATGTAGGGCTTCCATGCGGTATTAAAAGCGTTCGCTAAGTCTAGCGTTATTATTTGTTGATGTAGTCCTCTCGTTCTGTTGTTCTTTATTGTGTCTGTGACATTGTTTATCGCGTCCGTTGTATTTCGTCCTTCTCTGAACCCATATTGTCGTTTATCTAGGTTGTCGTCTTTCTCTATCACGTGTTGTAGTCGTTTGTTGATAAGTCTGTCCAGTATCTTTCCGAGTGTTGGCTGTATTGAGATTGGTCGCGGTGTGCCGTCTCTCTTGGGGATCCAAGTCAGTTTGCATGTTTTCCAGGGGGCCAGAAAGGTTTATTCGTCCAGGCATCTGTTGTACAGTGTCAGCCATCTGTCCCCCATCGTGTCCAGTATATGTCCTGTGGCCTCGTTAGTTAATTTGTCAGTTCCTGTTGCTTTGTTCCGTTGTAGTCCATCCAGTACGTTTCGTATCTCCGTTATCGTTATTCGTGGCCCTATCTCCTCCTTGAATTTGTGGACCTTTTTTCTTAATTCCTTCTTGAAATCGTTGTCTTTCTCTTCAGTGTCTAGGAAGTACTTTTTTACGAGATATTCTTGTATCTCCTTATCTGTTGTTCTGTATGTACTGTCTTCTTTCCTTATTGTCCTGTTTAAGTCCGTGTGTTGTTTGCCCGTTAGTCGGTTCCAGGCTTGGTGCCATGTAGATAGTCTTAACATGTCGGTGGGTTATTCGTCATATTTTTTCTGTTTGTACTGTCTGATGTTGTTTTTGGAGGTGGCTCTCAATGTTCTATAACTTTCCTTCATTTCCTCCCTAGTCATGTCATCTGTTGTGTTTGAATTTTCCGTCTTTCTTTGTTCAGTCTTCTTTTGGTTTTTTCCAGGCTCTCATTCCACCATCCCTCTTCATCGCCATTTCTGCGTGTCTTTGTTTTAATGTATTTTGCCCACGTTCTCTTGCAAATGTTCGTTGCTGTCTCTGCCAGTTCGTTTGATGTTTGTCTCACAGTTAATGTTTTCGGTGTGTCTGTTGATGTAGTCCTTGAGACTTGTCCAGTCCGTGTAATAAAATCGTAAGTTTTGTTTTTTTCGGCTTTTTGTTGTGATTTCCGCTTCTATTTCGTAAGAAATGTACTTGTGGGCGGAGAGCGTTTCTTCAGCTCCTACCTTCCAGTCTGTTATTGTAATTACTTTTGATATAGTTACGTCCACGTAGCTGTTTCCCATTGGTCCTTGGAATGTTGGGTTTTCCGTCTTTTTATTTCCCAATGTGTAATTGTTGTGTATTATCCAAGTTGGTGAGTTCCTCCCCCTCTTTGGTCATTTGAGGTTCCTCCCCATATCTCACTATGAGCGTTGAAAGTCTCTTCCTTGTAGGTGTTGGTCCATTCGTGCATTCCGTCTTCTGCGTATTTTTTCGTCAATTATTCTTTGCTGGTTTCCATCTCTGTAGTTGATGGCCAACTGTCACTGGTGTGTCGTTGAAAATCCTCGTATTCCCCGTGTCTTCCTTGCTTCCTCCTTTGCTGTGCCTTTGATTGTTTTTATCACGTCGAGTGATTTTGTCCCTGCGGTATGTGCACCAGTGTTATAAGTTTCTCTCCGGTGTCTTCCATCCTCCGTTTTGTCTTTGGGTCTGTTATGTCTGCTCCTGGCCTGTTATGTCTGCGTATGTCTTTTTCTTGTTTTTGTTTCATGTTCTTTGTGCCCTCCATTCGCCTTCCGTCTCCGTGTCTCTTTGGGTTTCTGTCTGTATATTGTCTATGCGTGATTGTTTGAGTATCGGTCCCGTTCTTGGCCGTGTGCCTTCCATTGTCCTATTGTTTTTTTCTGTGGCAGTGCCCTTCTGTGTGTATACCATCCCATCCCTCTTCAGTTCTCGTATTTCCTTGGTTAGGGCTTGTATTTCCCGCTTTGGTCCTCAATTTGCCGTTCAATTTGGGTGAATGACATTTTTGGGTTGCTTTCCTTCCTTGTTTCTTCGTAGATCTCCCCAGGGGTCTGAGGACGATGTCCGTTATTTCAATCTCCCTTGTTATCACGGTCTCCCTGTCCCCCCTGTTAAATTGTACCTTGCCCGATGTATTGCGGCTCACCGCCCGTAGTACGTCTTGTTTGCAGGCTCACCTGACCTGCCTTTTATGCCCCTCCTATTGTTGTCCTTTTTTGGGCTTTGTATTCCTGATTGCGTGTCGGAGCTCTCCATTCCGGATTCCCATTCTGGCGTGTTTAATTGCCTCGTTTCGTCCTCATTTAAGATTTCTCCCACTTTTGCCACCAGAAACGCTACTTTCTCGTGTTGCTCCGGACTTAGGTTCTTCAATGGTGATCGCCTTGTGATTCAATTCGCCCTTTTTTGGTTCATCGCACCGGTGATCTTGGGAGGGATTGCCTCTTAGGGTATTGCCCCATTTGCTCACCATATTGCGCCATTCTATCCCAGTTGTATAATTGTTTTCGTTTCCGTTCTTTGCCATCCTCCATTACCTTTGTTACGTTTACCCCTTTTTTATGGGGGGTAGCTGCCGTGCTCCTGAACACTTTTCCCTTTAATGGACCCCTGTTCCGACACACGGTTTCGCTGGAAATCGCGATCGAGTCCGTTGTCCGTTATTTCCGGCTAAGAAACTGTGCTGCCGATCGACTTTCACTTTGATAGTCCCTTTCTCAGACGCACAGTTCTCTAGTTATTTGCACTTAAATTCTTGCTCAAAGTGTGGTTTTCGAGGTGGGTCTGTTAATCACTTTTTAGTTATTTTTTTTAGCTCCGTCACTCCGTTTGGCCGCAAATGTCTAAAAAACTTTTTAAGTATTTTTATACTTTTTCACTACCCTTCTAGTGACTTTCCTTTTGTTTTTTTTTTAAATTTCCGACCCTTGTCGGGCCGACCGATGTCCAAATTTATGCCATATTTTCACTATTTATGGTTTAAGTCTACTTATTCTGCACTATTAATTAACTTATTTCCCTATATTGTCCCGCTGTTTTCCAGGTCGCACTACTAACTAACTTATTGTCTACTATACTACTCACTAGTAACTCACTCCATAATTGATCCTTTCTATAATTTAACTTATGTCTCAAATATCGCCGTGTTTTATTCCGTACCTCTGGAATGTCGACCGCTCAGTTTAAATCCCAGATGTATGCTGATCTTTTAACTCCCGCTTTGTTGCACAAAATTCGCCGATTTAATACTAATTTTCGCCGATTTTAAACTCCCATGTCCGCAGTCCGTTTAGCTTGGTTTGCTTGAATCAAACAGTGTTTTACATGTTGATGGGTTCAATGCGCGGGTACCTACCTTTCGGTATACCCCATTTGTCCCCTTGTGTTATGCACACCCACTATTCGCGAAACGACCACCAATGGGAACTCCTTTCTCCGTTCCTTGGACCTACTCCTCCAAATTAGGGGGAAAAAAGACCTTATCCTACTCGAACTGTTACAATTTCCCTACGCTAAACCCTTAAATTCTATCTATTTTCCTATCTAATATCTATTTAGTCTAGTTCTCTCCTTGCGCATTCCCCAGTTCAGCCCATTCGTTTAGTTTCCGTATGTCCTCGTCGTTGTTTCCCAGGCCTGATTGTCTTATTGTTATGTTGTAGTTGCTGTATTTAGTCCTTATATGTTGTCTTGCTTGTTGTCTGTCGGTCTCTGTACAGTTGTACTTAATGTGGTCGATTGTTTCGTCCTCCGTTCCACATGTACATGTCGCGCAGTCTGTTAGTTTGAATCTGTGTAAGTATTGTTTGAAATTTCCATGTCCTGTTGCGAAATGTGCCCCTCTGAATGTCGTTGTAATTGTATCTCGGCCCACCGCCTGCAAATGTCGTAGAGTTGTCGTCCTTTTTCACTTTTGTCCAGTAGTCCTGCCATGTGTCCATTGTCCATGTTTAGTCTTGTCTTGGCCCATTCTTTGTTTGTCCTTAGTGTTGTATCTGGTTGTGTCTTCTGTCACGTCCGTAAGTTCGCGCCGTCACTCGCCAGCCTGTTGCGCTATAGTGTTGTGTATGTTGTCCTTGTCGTGTCCTTTCGCCCATGCTATCCTCGTCTGCCATCCTTTCTTGTGTCGTTGTTCCATGTGTCGCTGTAGTTCAGTGATTGCCTTGTTGTCGTCTTTCCTCTGTTGATGGTTCTGTGCTGTTTCTTGTCTATCCGTTAGTATCGTAATGGTGGTGTATTGTCTCGTATCGGCTATTAATATGGCTTTAATAGCCGCGTAAGTCTCAGCGTTTTGTATTTTAGTCTCGGTTCGTTATTCGTACTTTGTGGTGGTCAACGTCTTCAATGTGTATTCCTATGGCTGCCCGTCCAGTTCGTCTTCACGGTGGCGTCTGTGTGTATTCTTCTTGTCTTCTGTTGGTGTGATGGTGTGTCTGTGGCTTGTAGGTGTTCCATGTTCGTGTGTGGTCTGTCTTTGTGTTTGTTCTGGGTTCCTCTCCGTTGTCTCGTCTGGTCTTGTGTACGTTGTGTCTTGCCATAGCTTCTATCCACCAGGGTGGCGTTCCGGCCAGCACTTGTAGTGCGGGCTGTTGACGTGGTGCTATATGCCTTGATAGATATGCGCAAGCCCGTCCTCATTATAGCGTCAAGTTGTTTTCTTTGTTTTGTCTCGTCTGCCCTGTGTCCCCATACCTCGGAACCGTACAGCACTGCCGGTCTTATTGCTCTCTGCACTATTCGTACCAAAGTCGTCTGGTTTGTCCCCCATAGTCGCTTTATCCTGTGTCCAAGTTTTAGTGCTGTCTCCTCTACTTTGTGTTTCGTTTTGTATATGTGTCTGGCGAAAGTTTAGTTGTCCGTCGATTGTGATTCCGAGGTATTTGATGTTGTCGTCTTGTTCTATTTTGTCATTGTCTGTTTTCAATGTCGGCGGCCGGATCTTCTTGGTGCCGATGAAACATAGCCTCCGTCTTTTTTGTGTTGTTTTCGTCCCTGTCTGTCTTGCGCATTTCCTGCACCCGTCCCATACGTATGTCCATTTGTTTCCAAATCCTTTTCGCGGATTCCCACGTGATAATGATCACTTGGTCATCCGCGAATGCCTGAATGTATGTCAGTTCGTACAACTTCACCAGCAGCCAGAGTGTGAGCCCATGCTGGATCTTGTTGGGCAGCCCTTCGTCATGTTGTATGTTGCGTCCTTGGTCTGTATTCCGTCTGTCTGTCAGGAAGTTGTCTATTAGTCCCGCTAGGTTGGTTATAATGTTTGTCCTTGCCAACTCTCCCATAACATATGGCCTTCCATGCCGAGTTGAAAGCTTTGGCAAGGTCCAGCGTGACTATTTGTTGATGTAGTCTCTTGTGCTTATTTGTCTGTATTTTGGTCTCCAAGTTGTCCTATTGGCGGTTCCGATCGTACTTTCTCCTCCCTGAAGCCGTAACTGTCGTTTGTTCTAAGCTATCCGGAGTCTCGAGTAAGTGTTGTAGCCGTCTGTTTATTAATTTGCGAGTATTTTACCAAGTGTTGGCTGGATGGAAATGGGCGTGGGTTGCCGTCTTTCTTGGGGATCCAGACGAGACGGCATCGTTTCCAGCAAGCTGGAAACGTGCGTTCGTTCAGACATCTGTTGTAAAGGCGCGCCAGTTTGTCGTCCGTTGCATTCAGTATGTGGTCTCGCCGCCTCGTTGGGTATTTTGTCTGTTCCGGTCTCTTGTGTTTTTGTAGTCCATTCACAATGTTGTGTATTTCTCTCATCGTTATTGTTGGTTCGGTGTATTGTTTGTATTCGTGTTTCGTCGTCGTTCTTATTTCCCGCATATCCCCGTTGTCGTCCTCTGGTGCGACCTGCGGGAAAATATTTCCGCACAAGGTATTCCTGTTTGTCCTCCTCTGTCTCGGTGTATGTCCCGTCGTCCTTTCGTTTCGTTTTGTTTATGTCTGTATGTTTTTTCCCCGCCCAGGATTTCCAGGCTTTGTGCCAGGTGGCGTCCTTCAGTGTGTCCGTGATGTCTTGGTCGTATGTCCGATGTCTCGTTTGGTTGATAAGCTTCTTGTTTCCTGTCGGTGTTCTATGTATTGTCGTTTCCTTGCGTCTCTTTCGTCGTCGTCTTGTTGTTGCTTGTAGGTTCCCTTCGTTCCCTGTTGAGTTAGTTTCGTCTGTCTGTCCAGTCTCCTCGTTCCACCGTCCTGTCTCGTCCCCTTCTCGTAACGTCTTTGTCCTAATGTGTCGGCGACATGCTTGACTGCAGATCTGTCAAAGCTGTCCGCTATGTCGTCCGACACTACCGGTCCCAGTTTAGTTGGTCGGTTTGTAGTTTTATTTGGTCCTCGTAGCGTGTCCAGTTTTGTATTAATGAAGTCATACGTGGTCCTTTTGCGTTTGGTTGTCATGTGTTCAATGTCTATTTCGTATGTTATTATTTGTGTGTATATGTCACTGTGTGCATTGATGTCTCCGCATAGTAGGTGTTGTCTAATTTGTGTTTCTGTGTTCGCGCTGGTCTTCTGTCGTATTCCTCTAGTCTCGTGTTTTTATTCCCCCTGGTTCGTCGTATATGGATGTTATGTTACGTGGTTTGCCCGCTTGTTTTGTTTAATTTCGTATTGTCGTTTGTGTTTTCGGTTTCGTAAGTCCGTTATTATAATCTTAGGCCTATGTTGTCCTTATATCCATATTTCCGTCTTTGAGTTCCGTCCGTTGTGAGTTTTTTTGTTTTGTTGATACCGGTCTGTAATGTTTGTGTATTGGTTTCTTGCACATGACGATGTCTATCGACTGGTGTCGGTGTTTGTATTGTCTAATAGTGGCTGTAGCTGCCTTCTCCTCTGTCTACGTTAATTGGTATAATTTCATGTCCTGTCTGTTAGTGTTGCTTCCGTAGTTTTTTTAACGTTTGTTTGTTTGATATTTGTCTTGCCTTCCTTTGGTACAGGGGTCCCAAAGCCTGTCCCTCCTCGCCGTTGTAGGGTCTCATGTCCCTGGGCGTTCCTTGTTTGACGCGAAATTAGACAGTCCGTAACTGCCAGATGTCACTGGCGAACCCTCGTATGGCCCCCCGCACACATGGGAACCTTGCCCGCTCCGTGCAATATTATACGGGTGCCCGAACTTGTGGCACTTGAAGCACAGTGCCACGTTCACCTCCTCCCTTATGTAGATTTCCGTCAGGTCTATATATATCTTCCCCTTTTTCCAATGGTCCTGAATGACTCGGGTGTTGCTTCCATGGTCACGTTCTCCTTTGCTTCGTTTATACAGGTTGTCCTCCTCACCACGTTCAGTTTGTCTTTACGTTGTCCTCCCAGCTCCCGTTGCAGTTCCCTGTTTTCTGTGATTATTGCGTCCATAAGTTCGTCGTCCGTATATCCCCTATACACCCGTGATCAGTAGTTTCGGGTTTGTCCTCTGCAGTAGTTTTATTCTGTAATTCGGGTCTGGTCTTGATTTTGTCGTCTATTAGTTTCTGTTGTGTCCCGTCTTTGTAGTGGATTGCCAGCTGTCCGAATGGTTTTGGCGAATCCCCGGATTCCGCCGTTTGCCTTGCCTCCTCTTGCGCTGTCTCTTTAATTGTTTTTAATTATGTCCGCGTGTCCTTTGTCCTTCTGGTATTTGTAGAGCGGCGTTAGCCTGTCCTTCCTCTCTGGTGTCTTTCTTTCCGCCCGTCGTGTCTCCTTGGCGGTTGCCTTCCTTGCCCTATTGCGTATCCGTAGGTTTTCTTTGTTCTGTCCTATCTTGTACTTCTTGTCTTTTGTGCGCCCTCCACGCACCTTCAGCCTCCGTGTCCGTTTGTGTCTCCGTAGGAACATTGTCCATGCGTGGTCTAACATTTGTCTGTCCCGTTTTGTCCGTGTGCCATTCCTTTGTCCTGATTTTTTTCTCCGTGGTGGTGCCTTTCAGTGTGTTTGCCGTTCGTCCCTTTTCAGTTTCCCTATTTTCCCTGGAGTGCCTGCATCTCTCTCTTTGTTCCCTCAATTTGACGTTCTATTGGGTGCATGAGATGTTTGGCCTGGATTCCCTCCTGGTCTCCTCGTAGATCTCACCCAGGAGTTCTAGCACGATGCCCTTCATTTCATTCACCCTTGCCATCACTGTCTCTCTGTCCTCCCTATTAAACTTGCACCTTTCCCGAGGTGTACCTGCTGACCGCTCTTAGAATGTCCTGTTTGCAGGCTATCACCGGGCCCCTCCTGTTGTTGTCTTCCTCTGTCCTTGTTGCCCTGATTGATTGTCCGAGCTGTCCATCCCGGATTGTCACTCTGTCACATTTGTCGGTCCTGCCTCATCCTCATTCAGGATCTCTCCCACCTTAGCTATCAGGGACGCCACTTTCTTCTGTTGCTCCGGACTGAGGTGTTTGGCGGGAGACCACTTCTCTGCCTCCATCCGCCCCTTTTTATACAACCTCACTGGCGATCTTAGTAGGGACTGCCGTTTTGGGGTAGCGCCCATGTCTTCGCCCGGTTTTCCATGTCTTCCCAATTGTAGTTGTTTTTTCGTTTCCTTTCTTCTTCCATTTCCTTTGCTGGCGTTGTCCCCTTTGTGTTGACCCCTTTGCGTTGACCCCTTTGCCCCCTTTTTTTTATGGGGGGGTAATCCGCCGTGCTCCTGATCACTTCCTCCTTTGACGGTCCCCTGTTCCGACGCACGGTTCCACCGACAATCGCGATCGAACCCTCCGCCGTTATATGCGGGTAGGGGCTGTGCCGCCTGTCGAACTTAACTTTAAACCGTACCTCTCCGACGCACCGTTCTGTGTTATTTCCGCTTTAAATTGTCAAAGGCGAATTTTCGGGGTAGGTCCGGTGACCACTTTTTAACTATTTTGGATTTCCTCCGACACCCCGTTTCTATGCAATGATGGAAAACTATTTTCAAATTTTTCCGCGCTCACAACACCTTATGATGATCCCGTATTTTTTTTTCAGTTCCGGCCCTTAGTTTGTCCGTGTAAATTAAAACAAAATGTTTTTTTATTCTTTTCTCTGGGGTGGTCGGTACGACCCCTCTGTATTTCCTTAAACTTAACTTAAACTTATATCTGACGAATCGCAAATATCCACGATTAAATAGCGTACAACTGGAATTTCGTCCAAACGGTTTGAATGCCAGGTGTAAACTGAAAATTCCTTTCTGAAAAAATGTATTATTCCTATACAGTGTGTCCAGTGAAACTTCAACTAGCCGTGGTACGATCCGCTTGTGCGAAAAATTGTTTCTCGTGCTCTCGGATTGTCAACCACAGTTTGCGTGCTTTATTTCTTTTGCGGTGTTGTGTTAATATAATCAGTACAAGAGTCCTCCGTTGTGGTAAACGTTAGTTTTCTTCCTTGGGTTTCTCAAGTGTTATTTAACAATTCAAAATCCATTTCAATCCATTTAAATCAATCAATTGTCATCTTTTAATAATTTTTTAAATACAATTTTCTAAATATTTGAAAATTTACAAAGATGTAATTTCAAGCCAAAATAAAACTAATAATTTCTGAAATTCCAATGTATGTTTTTCATGTTTGCCTATTAAGATCAACATTTTAAACCGTTCGCTTCTTTTAAAGTGTCTACTTTCAGACGAACTTGTTGCGGCATCCAAACGTGGGTTCATAAAACAACACTGACTATGTTGATACAATATAAGACGAAGAGCCACTTTATGCAATTATCGAAAATATTTAAAATAAATTAAATAATATATAGCTTTAATACAGTGTTGCTAGATTGATATGTTAATATGGGAGTCCTATTTCATAGCTCGCTGAGCTGTAACAACAAATCAGCTGTGCCTGGGAAACACGATTTAAATAAAGACGTCCTTCATTTGGCGCCTGACGTCACGTTTTGTGACTTCATGATGCATTGAGATTGCTAAACTATACATACGGTTCGACGAAGACACCGGCAAAATGGAGAAGACAGCACAGGCTCTAATGTACGAATTCGTCAAAACGAACTGGGCAAAGTTTGAAGCAGCAATCGGCAGGGCAATCACCGACCTTGAGTGGAACAAAGGCGCGGAAGCACTGGTCGAGAAAGTCAGCAGGATCTGCATGCAAGCATGTAGAACCCGCATAAAAACCAAGACCCGAAGACGCGGACGACGAGATGGGCTAGTGGAGCAGCGCCCCGGAAGCTGCCAAGTAGAAAATTCTTCGATAAAGGAGAGAGGCACAGACGGACGCTGACCCTGGAGTCAAACAGCAGTCGTAGGACCAGTACAGGCGTATGCGCCGGGATTACAAGCCGCAGATTGAGGCAGCCAAACAACAAGCAATAGATCAGGAAGCAGAGGAGCTGCTAAGAGACGGATCCTGGCAGAACGCGTGGAACAGACTGACAGGGAAAAACATAGCCTAACAACTGTACCATCCTCAAAGAAGACGGGACCTACACGATGACCGAGAAGGACAAGTACGATTACCTAACGGGAAAGAACTTCCCCAGCGACGACCGAAGCCGGGAGAACGACAGTATGGCAGCGATAAGGGCAACGACAGTATGGCAGCAAACGCCCACCTTCGTCAACGACGACCAGCCACCAGCATCGAGTTGGAGAACGTCGTGCTCAAACTGAAGCACAAAAAGGCAACGGTCATCGACAAATCCCTAACGAGGCGGCACAACACATCCTGAGGTCAATGGGCCATGTCTACTCCAGCTCTATAACCTCTGCCTCAAGGAGCGGGTGTTTCCGCCTGCTGGAAGATCAGCAAAGTTGTGTGGCTGCCAAAGAAAGACGGCGCCCTAAGACCAATAAGCCTAGATCCAACGTTGGGGCAAATAATGGACAAGGTCATCAATGGAAGGCTGCAACACCTCCTGGAGAACGCCGGACACCTGGACCCTAGACAATATGGGTTCCGAGAAGGCAGAAGCACGATTGGAGCCCTGAGTAGGCTGGTGGATGAAATTCGACAGAACAGAGCAGAACACACCAGCAGGTCGCAACGCTCCATCTGAAAACGCCTTCAACATGGCATGGAAACCTTACATCTACATCGCCTCGGCATTACCAACATTAGTACAACATTGGCCAGCATGATCAACAGCTTCCTGACGGACAGGAAAATCATCATGAGAGGCCTGACATATGTGTCCACACGGATCCAGCATGGGCCGACACTATGGCTGGTGGTTATGCAGAGCTGGTTCGACAAACTGGACGCGGCCAGGGAAGCTTGGGCAGAGGAACTACACCAGCAGCAGGACAGGTGGGAAGAGCTGACGGATGAACTCACATACCTGCAAACCTTCGCCGACGACCAGCTGCTAGTCATGAAAGGGACACCGGCGGCGCGAAACAGATATAGAGGAAGTGGAGCATCGTCTGTACCGCATTTCAGGAGTGGGAGGCCGAAAGTGGCGCCACCTAAAACGAGGGCAAAACGGAGGTCATGTATGTGTCAGCAAAATCAATACAGAAACACATAACAGTGTGTAGGAAACCACAATTGAACATCGCAGTTGCCTGAAATACCTGGGCATAGAAGTGGACAGACCCTGACGTACACGAATTACGTCAACTGCGTCAGCACAAAATTGAAGATATGGCCATTTGGATCGGCCACAAAACAAGAAGAGTGTGGGGATGCAACCCGGAAACCCTCATACACATAATGCAAAGAGCACTCAAACCAGCAGTGCTCTACGGCAGTGAAATGTGGGGCACAAGCATGTCAAAGGAGAAGGCATGCTTCGGAGGCACTGGGCCTCCTGACGGAATCCTTCACGGGACTGCTGATGGATATTTTCTATGGCTTGCTGAAATCGCTGAGTTTCCCGAAGATCTGGAAAACTGGTAGAGAAGTCTTGATTCCTTAGCAGGCGAAGCCGCTGCTCGAAGACACCAGGGCCTTGTGCCTGATTAACACCATCGCCAAGCTGTTCGAACACCTAATTAACGCCGTCTAGAGGAGGAACTGATGCAAAGGGGGA
>JAJTJO010000015.1:969435-1132243 GCA_024550625.1 Dendroctonus valens | reverse complement strand
GGAAAAGCCAACACTACCCTGAACAGGGCTTCAAGAGTTCCGGTCATTCCTTCGTTTCTTCTAAAACCTGATAAAGCGAAGAACATCAGCACAGGCGTACAGTTGGAATTCGACAGCACCATCAGCGAAACTGATTTGTTGGCAACAAAGGAAAACACTTCGACTCCACGGAACTCATCAAACGAAAACCATCTGATGTCGCAAAGCGCTGCAGTTCCGAGGGAGTCGATTTTTTCAAAATTCCGCAGCATTTTGGATACGGATATCAGCACTGAAAACGTCCTAGAAGAGTTCAAGCAGATAGCTCAAGGTATTGAAATAATTCAACATTTCCGCGCAATTTTCCTAATTTCCCCGATTTTCAGCCTCGAGAATCGGAGCAAACGCCTCAATGGACAGCGAACTGTTCACACCTGGGGAACTGGCGCAGTCTCGACTAGTGGCCGATGAACTTTCATGGAGAAAAAAACACGAAATCCCACTAGCTCCAAAGCAGGCCTCGTTTTCCGATACTTGCCTGCCCTCCATGTCCACCTCCGTGACGATTGGCGAGTTCTTTCAAAAGGGCTCTGATGATCCATCGGAACTGCACGCTCCCAGTCCGGAGAAAAATCAGCCAGTGGCTCTTTGGGAGTCATCCGTACTCCCCAATGTGGCTGAACCATTAGAAGAAAGCAACTCTACATCTAGTGCTACCGGTAGCGCCAGTTTGAGTGTGAGTGCAATTCAAAAAGGTACTCTCCGAAGGAAGCCAGGATAGATAAGGGACTACCTGCTGAAGCAAAAGCAGAATCCCGTCAAAAAAAAGCCAGTGAATCAGGCAAAATGTTGCGAGTCATTAGCAGGCCAGGGAGGCAAAATGATTCCTAAGTCTTCATCCATAGCGGACATGAGGCTGTGGAATGTGAGTCCTTGGACAAGTGGTTGTGAAGCTGGTTGACGAAGATGGGAGTTTTGGGTGCCAGTTGCCGCACGCCGTGGCAGATGAAGGTGAAAGGGACAGCAGAAATGATTCGCGCCGGAAAAAACCCAACCTTGATCTAAGCCGCGCAACGGAAAACCCCACTTCCAGCAATGAAAACCCAGCCAGAACCTCAGTTCTTGGTCGAGTCTCCTAATGGCAATTGCCGAGTCGACGTACCGTGACTGAGCTGGTTTGGGGATGGCGTTAAAGGTGATAGGTGCGAAGCCCGTGGATTTACATATATTTTATTTATAACATAATGGTTCCAGGTCTGTTACCAAACAGTTTCTGTTGCGGAACAAAACACCGAAAACCTTGAGGCTGCAGTGCTGTCTATCGAGCCACGAATTCAAGATTAGGAAAGATAACAGGTCGGATTCGGACCAACTGACCGCCTGCAAATTCGTGCTTCACGGTCACGAATCCAGGCCTTTGATAATATCGTTTGCCCCCACTAAAATAGGAGCGGCTTTTGATGAACTAGTTTTCACACCGTTGGACACTGACTTGAAGCAGACTAAGAAACAATGTGTGCGATTGTGGGGCTACGGCGGGTACGTTTTGTACTGAGTATCACAACGTGAGCAGAGACAATACTGGTAGGTTTCCAATCAGATCAGAGGAACAACACTCCTATATAATTCGGTTAATTGCAGGAAATATTGGATGTCGCTGGGCAGAATGGATAATCGGGTGCAAATGAACCAATCGTTCACCGTGAAAAACACCGGAAATCTCCCAGCCTTCACTTATATCAAAGTGGTTCCTAAGAATCTAGTCACTTTCACCAGCCTAAAAGTGGAACCCAACCTGTTTGTGCTGTTGCCCAATGAAGAGCGCATAATTCGCACGACTTACATCCCAACCGCCAAAGACTGTCGCGTTCTCAAGCAAAACCTCAATGTTTTACCGGTGGTCGATATTGGGGAAGCTGGAAATCGTTTCTTGGGGCCGAAGCGAATCGCTTCAGGCTCAGGCGACTGAAGAGGAAGTGTCTAGACAAACGGCAAACTGTAGATGCATTAACATCGATGCTGACCGAGCCGATTAAAGGAGAGATAAATTCCAGTGATTTCGGAACTTTAAGGAGAATACGTCGGCCATCCCGGATATTTTGGAAACCGTCAACGTTAAGGAGATGCTGATCACAATCGAGCAAGACCCAAATCAAACGCTAGTGGCCGAGTGTCCGGACGATTCGGTGGTTTTCCAGTCTCTATGCGAACAAGCGACTATTGTGGCGGACCCAGCGACAGTGTCGCGGAAATCGTGTCGCATGGAGCCGCCCTCTCTAATGTTGTTCCCATCCAAGCCTGAGACAGCCTCTTTTGCTGTCCGATGCCAATGAAAAGCTGCCTTTAACGTGACCAGCACGCCAATTGGTTTAAGCATCCGACCAACCAATGGCGAGATCGCTCCAGGGGAAACAGCCGAACTGAAGATCAAGCTCCCTAAGAATGTAAGTGATTCCCAATTTGCTGTGCGAGTTTATATTGGCAGTGATCTGCTCGAAAGTGAAGTCAAAGTCTTAAACGTTGGCTATTCGCAAAGGCGGTTTTTAGACTAGTGACTTGACGAATTGCTTCAGGACTTGAGCAACGAGTTATTATGTTAGTGTTATGGTTGTGATAGTTGTCTTTTTCTGCCTACTGCTGGTTTTGCCCCAGATTCTTAATTTATTCACCTGTGGACTGGCTCCAATTGAAGTCTTTTGTGGTGTAATTTGTCAGTTTTTTTGTATACATATTTTAATTTGCTATTTGTTTTTTTTTTTTGATTGATCAATGTTTAGCTCTCATTTGGATGGATGATTGGGAATGTTTGGATTATAGGGAGTATTCAATCAATTGAAACGCGTGAAAAACTAATTCGCATTAAATTTATTGCCGGTTACCGCATATTTAACATATTATCACGACTGGTGCGTTAACGGCATACTGTTCAACAAACAGGCAAATTATCATGATTGTTTTTTCAATTTTCTAGTTATCACTACTAGTTGAACGGTATCGATTTTCTGCGAAGTTGCTTCGACGAATTAAAACCTCAAAAGTTAATCTTTAAGAGCGGTTGAGACACGATTCCTTGTCGTATTAAGTGTAAAAACGGAGTGTTTAGAGCAAACATATGGATGTTATCGGTTTAAACAGTCCGTTTTAACGATTTAATGCTGCGGAATTCAAGCGATTTCGCAAAGTTTAGGGGGAATACTTTGGCCATCCCGGATATTTTGGGAACCGTCAACGTTAAGGAGTTGGTTGGATTGTTGCATGATAACAATCGAACAAAATCCAAATCAAATGCGACAATCAAACCAACGGCTTTTGCGGCGGTCGTGGAGGGAACATCGCGTAAATTGTGTAATCTTTGTCTAAAAGTTAGCACTTCAATCGGTGTTTATTGATGCAACCAACATGTAACGACTGTATGGTCACCATTGATGTGCTGACTTTTAGATAAGTCGTGTATTAATCGCTCTTAGAAGTGTAGATTTTTGCGAAAGAAAATCCCCTTTAGGATTAACTCGAATCGAAGGTTACAATTAACAATAATAAATACTACCTACGTCTCAAATTTGTCAATTTCGCAGAAAAGCTCGATTATACGAAATTTTAAAAACACCAGTTTTATAAATAAATTATATTAAGCTTACCGACCCTAAGAGTTACATTAGGCTGTAGCCAACTATTCAAGTCTGCTTAATATCGCAAGCCAGGGTACTTCAAAGTGTTTCTAGTTAAAACATACACCCACCAGGGACACAACCAACAAAATAGGACTAGTTTATAATTTTTGACTGGGAAAATCACAAAAATATTGTTTAAAATGAGAATAGAAACAATCCGGGGAATGTCGACTGTGGAAGTACTCACGTTCCAATGAAGGTAGCTAATTTTTGTACAAGGTGTCCCGCCCGAAAGAGCCATATTTGATATGAGAAACTTCTCTTAATTATACATCAGGATGTTTCCGGGTGGGACACCCTGTATAAAGTATCAGAAATATATGCATCAAGCCAACACCCAAAATGTAATTAAAATTTGTACATTTTTAACCATCTGGTATCATTTACGTTTTCCTATTACGTTCCTATTATTTTTTTCACTTTTTGAAAAAAAATGCGTTTGAAAGAATGGTTCAATGGAGACATTTGAGTAGAGAAGAATAAGGCTGGATGAAAAATGTCATCATCTCGAGCTGTTTTTAAGTGAAGGACAAACAAAAATAGCTTGTTTTCGCTCAATAACTTCCAATTATCACTAATCGCGCAGTTTCAAGGGTTTAAACTTTGGAACTACTGCTCCCATTTACTTGGACTAAAAAACCCGAATGTTTTCACTTGAAAACCTTGTTAAACTGTGTAGTCGTAATAACTTCAATAGTACAAGTTAATTATTAAAAATACACTAATTTATATAAAAAAATCGTTCAAGCGACAAGAAGAGACTGAATTTAATGAACATTGCGGAGACAAAGTCCAAAGTTGTATTATAACCTTGGAGGTTTTCTCATAAGCAATTACATAGATTACCAACATGCAACTTACCATGTGGTTTTCGCATAGCGTTTCTATTGCAGCTGCCGCGTAACATGCGTTAAAATATTTGCCTTAAAACTCTGAATTATTAAAAACGTCCTCCTACCGTATAACGATTAATAGATTTTGGAATTTATTGTCACCACAGCGACTCGAACTGGAGATTGCCAAAGCCCGGCTTATCTCGCAACTCCCAGTATTTTGCGTTGTACTCCCACACGTCTTTTCCGGGATTGGAAAACCACCTGGGCTCGTATTGGTGGCGTACTTCTTCGCGTCGTTTCCTCCTTTCGCGTTGCGCGTTTTCCAGTTGCAGCTTCAAAGTCTCGGCGGTATTCAGATCGCCTTCTTCCAATGCCCGTTGATCTGGCCTGAATCTACGTCAAGATCCACAAGAATTTTAATGTGGCCTCCAATATTGTATTCTAATTGATTTTGCAGTGTTTACCTGGTGTCGGTTGGAGGAAGTAGAGCAGCGTTCGGGCCCAATTCGTTCAGTTCAATGGCAAATCTGGTAAATCCATAGTACAGCTCGTGGTTTTCTGGCAGATTTCCCGCCCTCCAGATGCATCGGGCCGAAGGCGCCACTCCGCAGTATAAAGATTCCGACCATTTGCCGAAAAGCCGCCGGACTGGCTTGCCCGCCTCATCATACACCGCCCCAACAATCTAAAACCGACAAAACCACCCGTTTAAAGCTCGGAACTGCAAGGCTAATTTCGATTTTGACCGACCTCGTGCCGCTTCGACGACCAATAGCTCGCCTTGTAAAAGGTGAGCTTACAGGAGATTTTGCCATCCTCGATCTTCAGCTCACCGTACTGATCCACCCAGCGCTGATTGCTGAACAAGTTATGAACGCAGGTGGTAACTTTGTTCCAAGTGTACAAGTCGCCGGTTTTGGGCAATTGAACGCGTACATAGCCTACAGGTTGGAACTCCATACTTTTGCCCCAAAACTTGGTTTTAATGCGCGCATCTTGCCAGAAAGTGAAATTCGCACTTTCAGCATAACAGGTGCTGATTGGCGGATGGTGCGACACTTGTTCAGCTATAAACCTGCAAAAACAACGCCCTTATTACTTCAGCACTAAATCGACTCCATTGACTCACTTGAAGCCTCTATCCTCTCGTATACACTCATAGGTTTCTCCTAGTAGAGGATTGAAGGGCTTATTGCCCGCTCTGCTTGAAGTGCTGGCGTAAGCAGAGACGGCAAATGCAGCCACTAGAACCATTCTTTCGTACGGATCCTCAGTGTTGGCCGCTCTATCAAGCAACTCTGAATATTCGAGCTCTTCACAGAGCCTCTGCAACGCATTGAGCGGCTCGTTTAGAGCCACTGGCATGCTCACTTGAGACAAATCCTTGCCTGAAATGGCTCATTAATCAATCACTTGATCTTGGAAGTTTAAAACATTCAAATTACCAATATTTTTGCTGAGAAGATTCCACAAAGACAACCCTCCAGTATGAGGTCGGGGAACTGGCAAAGTTGTCCTTCGGCCGGTTAAACTGCGATCGATTAGTTCTGCAGCAAACAACAGGATTGTTTCTCATGAAAAACAGGCTTAGTGTTTAAAATGCTTACCGCCCGTGTCCAAAAGAGCCGCAGTGGTATTATGCAGCTCGGTTCCTAAATCCGACTCGGAACTGACGCTGCCCTCCCCACTGGAAAACGAGTCCGCTTCTGAGCTGCTTTCTGATCGCGTTCGAACCTATTCAAAGCCCCCAGAAACCAATAAACTACAATGCTGATAGGGCAAACACCCACCTCGCTTTCTTCATCCTTTTCATCATCTCCCCGTTGAAAAATCGCAGTTTTATCGGCGGTCAGATCTTCAGCATCAAAAAACTCCGTCGCACTCACGCATGACGAACTATAACTTAAGGAACTATTGCAATGCTGGCCCTAAAATTACAAAACCACCTGGCTCACAAACGTTAAAAATCGCCAATCAGGTGTCACTTACTTTCTCCTTCAGCTGATCCGAACCGACCGCTTCTTCCAAATTGGAGGCTTCGTGGATTTTCAGCAGTCGGGTTTTTAGGTCCAAATTCTGCTGCATGATCTTGCTGAGATCGTCTTTTAGGCTTATGGAACTTTGATTGTTACTAGTACTATTGAACACATCGCAAGGCTCTGCGTCTAAAGCTACCTTCAGTCGCTCCCTCTCTTTGGAGATGCTCTCAATCATCGTCTTCAGATCACCTAAAACTGCAATAAAAACCAAGTGAAAATCCGTTTTGGTTGGAGATTTTTCCGGTTCCAACCTGCTTTTCCTAAGATTATAAACTCGTCTTTAAGCTGAGCGTCTGCAGGCAGAGAAATAGCGTCGGAATTGCTGATGCTATCGCAAGTGAAGGAGTCGGGTTGGGCTTGAGCGGACACTGGCAAGGAGCTGCTTAGAGTGTTAATGTGCTGATGCGAAACGGACAACATTGAAAAGGAATTGGCCTGAAATGTCCGGAATTAAACCCCGCACTTTTCCCACCGATTTCTGCCCTTACAGATAATGGCGAGGTGTTTTCAGCTTCAGCGGGCACCACTGCAGTTTTACTGAACTGGATGCTCAGATCAACGCTGTTGGTTTTGGTTTTCTTCTTCCTCAACCCGAACTTCCTGCGGTCCTTCTTCACACTGGGAGACGCCGCTTCGATGTTCTAAAAAACCCACCCACACAATAACACCGAATCAAATCGGCCACAGTTTTCTTAGTTACTTCTAAAGTGGCGTAGCTCTCCAGCTGCTGTAAGAGCAGGTTCATTTTTTCCAAATTCCTTTCGATTTCACAAGAGTTTCGCTGGAATTTTTCCAAAGTGGAATCCGACTCCTGGACCCAAAGCTCCAAACGACCGCCGTTGTTCCGTTTGCTTTTCCTGCTCAGAGAGCCGTCTTTGGAGACAATGTCGGCTCCTCTGGAAATACCTGGAAAATATTCAATGTTCATACAAATAAAGCGAGTTTAATTTAAACCTACCGTGCATTCCATCAGTGGCTGAAAACAAGCTGCCCACATTGGTACCGTAAGTGATAATGTGTTGTCGATAGAGCCGATGGGCGGTGAGCTGCTGAATCCACCCGGTAAATATATCGTCGGTTTTCGCTTTCAGATGATAAATAAACTCTTCGGCATCGATATCAATGCGACGTCGGCATGCTTTAGTGGTAATCACCGATAGTCCGATATCCAGAGTACCGTGGATTTTACCCTTTTTGATATCGATGGGGTTTTTACCATATACCAGAATGCCTTTATCCAGGATGAAATAGCGCTGAGTACAAACGAGGAGTGGATGAAAAGATGGTCAGTTGTGAAATGTTTGCTGTTTGCTACCTTATGCCAGCCCTTCAAGGGCCATTTCCTCTTCTTGTGCAGATACCCGCTGAAGAGATTGGGCTTGATCTCGAACCGTTGACCATCCTTCAAGCCCTCCATTATTTCCCATTCCGATCCTTTCCGATTTCGCTTTTTTCTAGCCTCGTTTTGGACGGTGTGATTTTGCTCCGTACCGCTGTCCGCACTTAGGCTATTGGTTTCCAGACTAGCATCCGAATCACTCACCTGAGTGGTAGAATTCAGTGCTTTCAGCTTTACTCTGGTGAATTCGGGGCTTTTCTTGTCGCTACTGGCCATTCCGTTTCACTGGAAAGACGAGATTAACTGTATGGCCCCAGGGCGGTATTTAAACTGTTAAACCTTAGGTTCCTTTCAACGCGATGTATTTTACCGGCTAATTGTATCTAATTGGGGCTAATTTGACGGCGATGGAACGAAAAAAACATGACCATTGCTTTCTTACTAATGGCTAAACTTGTATTGAAGCTTGACAAATTGCGCTGGCTGCGATGCAAATAAAAATCGAATTTAAATCGTCAAGTCAAAAGGTGGCGTAATTCCATGAATATTAATAGTTATTTATAGCGACTGACTTTCGCTTTATTTTAGTCAAGTTTATCAACTGCTTGGGAACATCACTACTTTGCGAGCATCTCCCGTATGGCTGCCAGGACAGACAAAGACTGGGCGGTTGCCATGGCGATTCATACGTGGCTCTCTCTTCTGAGCAGGGCCAAACGTGCCCATCCCCGATGGATTGGATTAGTTATGCGTACCAGGGTGATTTCAATTGTATGCAAAATTACTATTATCGTAAAAAAATCACAATGTCGAATCACTTACCGGAAGGCAGCATTTTCTAGAGCTGAAATGTCTTGCAATAGTCGGATTTTAACGAATTGAGGTTTTCTCCACGTGAAAAAATGAAGCGCCGTTCGCAAGCCGAGACGTACAAATGCACAATTGTCTACATCAAACATTTGCAAAACTTGATGATAAGATAATGTTCTCTTTCCTTTTTCACCTTATGCAATACAGTGCGGTGTTCAGAGTAGGCAAAGCGATTTTTACAAGTAGGTGGATTCTGATATTTTTTTTGATAATTTGACTATCAAAAGCAAGGATTCTCATTTTAAACCCACCTGCTAATTAATCTTTTGTCTTTAACCAACCCTTGTTTTGAAACAAGTGGGTTTTTCGGGTTTTTAGGCCGTCGTTCGGTAGAATTTCTTCTTGACGTTTCGCAAGCACGTGCGGCTTGCATCTTCAGAATTGGTTTGCTTGAACGCTTACACTGTTCTGATGCGATTCCTCGGGCGCAGTCCGTATTTATGCACCGGTTGCGATGACGTGGTTTGTGATGACGTGGCTTTCTTCTTCTGTTGGCTGTTGCTATCCTCCGGTGTACTGGATTCTCTCTCCTGTCCTGAGCTGTTGCTTTTTCTTGCTGTTTTTGCGTTGGTGAGTGCTGAAAACCATATCCTGTCCAGCGCCATTGTCTCTTCTTTTCTGTTGAAATTGTCGTCGTGTTTGTAGATTTCAATGGCTTCTCGTATTAGTCGGGGGCGATACCCTGTTGTCGTGGCCAGGACCTGTGCCTCTCAGAAATAGATGTTGTGTGTTCCATCGCTGAGGGCATGTTCCGCCACTGTCGACTTCTCCACATGTCCCAGTTTACAATTCCGTCGGTGTTCTTCTAATCTTGTCGCAACCGATCTCTTAGTAGTTCCTATGTAGACGCTTCCACAGGAGCATGGAATCCGGTAGATTCCTGCAGTTGCTAGGTGGGGTCTTTTGTCTTTAACTGACCCTAGACATTCTCGGATCTTTGTTGTGGGCTTGTAGACCGTTCTTATGTTGGGTTTCCTCAAGAGCCTCCCAATTCTGTCCGTAACCCTGGGAACATAGGGCAGGAAAGCTTTCAGAGTGGACTCACTTTTTTCAGCACGTCCCACTCCTACAGCTTTTTTGATGTCCAACTGGGAATATCCGTTCTGAAGAAAAGCTTTTTCCAAGTGCTGTAGTTCCGTTGTTAGATGTTGTGGTCCACAAATTTTTCTGGCTCTATCCGTGAGAGTCTTAATGATTCCCTGCTTCTGACTCGGATGGTGGCTAGATAGCTTGTGAAGATATCTGTCTGTGTGGGTGGCTTTTCGATATACCTTGTGGTCCAAACGATTCCCCTGCCTAGACACCAAAACATCCAGGAAGGCCAGTTGGTGGTTTTGTTCAACTTCCATGGTGAATTGGAAGTCTGGGTGCTGTTTGTTTAGATGGTCGAGGAACATGTCCAGGTTTTTGCGTCCATGCCTCCATGGCACGAACGTGTCATCGACATATCGGTACCAGATCGTTGGTTTAAGGGGTGCGGTGCTCAACGCTGCTTCCTCAAACTTCTCCATGAATAGATTCGCCACCACCGGACTGAGTGGGCTTCCCATGGCTACTCCTTCCTTTTGCTCGTAGTAATCTCCATTCCACAGGAAGTAGCTGACCTTTAGACAAGCCTTGAACAGATTTGTTGTACTCTCTTCGAATAGCTCCGCCACTAATCCTATTGATTCGTCCAAGGGTACCTTTGTGAATAGAGATACAACATCGAAGCTGACCAGCATATCCGTAGGTTCCAGTCTGGGGTCTTGGATCTTCTCAATGAAATGTTTGGAATCCTTGATGTATGTTTCCGTGGACCCCATGTGTGGCTGCAGAAGAGAGGATAGATATTTTGCTATATCGTAAGTTGGTGATCCCGGGGCACTGACGATTGGTCTTAGTGGTATCCATCCTTGTGAATCTTCGGTAATCCATACAAACGCGGGGGGAAAGGCTTCTGACCTAATAATCCTCTTCCTGGTGTTCTCGTCTATTGAGGATATTTTGATCAGGCGGTTGATGTTTCTGAGCTTGGCTTGAGTCGGGTCTTTTTTGAGCTTCGTATAAGTGACTGGGTCCAATAAGTTTTGGATTTTCTGCTCGTACTGCTCTCTGTTCATGACGACTGTAGCCTTTCCTTTGTCAGCTGGCAGGACGACAATGCTTGTGTTCCTTCGTATTCCCTTGAGGGCATAAATACGGACTGCGCCCGAGGAATCGCAGCAGAACAGTGTAAGCGTTCAAGCAAACCACTTCTGAAGATGCAAGCCGCACGTGCTTGCGAAACGTCAAGAAGAAATTCTACCGAACGACGGCCTAAAAACGCGAAAAACCCACTTGTTTCAAGGAATGGCCTCGAAAGTCTATCTCTTTTCATAACCCTTGTTTTGTCAGGATGAATTCTGTGGAATCTTTCTTTAAGAAGTGCAACCTTTTGGGAGTGTTTGTTGCATTTTCTAATCAATTTGAAGCAAGAAAACTAGAAATTTAACGCAGGAAAACAGTCGGAATCGCTAAACAGTTGATTTCTGTTGAATGGAGTTTGGTCAGCACGTTACATGCACTTGCAAAAATACATACAAGAGTTTTTCTACCTGCGACATGACGATATCAACGGATATGTGAGCAAAAAGGGATAATTACCCAATCGTAAAGTATAAGCATGTGGTTGAAACGTAGCATTAAAACTGTAAAAAGGTAAATGTAGCTGAGAGAGCATTTCAAGGAGACCATAGTTAATACAAACGAAAAACCCGGATACAGTAGAATCAAAGTACAGTGTTGGGAACAGCCCCCAGATGAGGAAATATTACAAAAATAAAACAAAAAGTTTGAATGCAGAATCCACCAGATATCGTTGGTTGAAGATCGAACAACCACAAGAAAGAAATATTTAGATTATTTTGAATCTCAATATTAGCGAGTTTTTCAATGAAAATGAAAAAAATGAGGCGAAAAAAGCATAGAATTTGAGGCATTTTGAGCCAACGAATACGTACAACCATGTGCCTGTACTTAGGAAATTTAATGTTAACTGCTCATAGAGAGGAACCTAAAAATGCGGCTTTAGTTACTGAAATTGGACTACTAGTCCAAACCCAACTGAAATTATGAGAAATGTGATTCACTAGGCAGCATCATCATGTTGTTTAGCACTTTTGGCTGTAACTAGTTAAGTATCAGCAAATATAAAGAATAGAAATAACTCCAAGGCCGCACTACTCAAATCCTCATTACATTTAAAAAAAATGTGAACCTACACAATGATGTGGTTTAATGCTGGTACTTAAAACTAGTGATTCACAAACATTCTCGCGTAAAATAGATCTTCTAGGGGGTTATTTATGGGGGGTGTAAAATAGGGGGCTAACGAAAACCCAAGCAGTTCAAGCGATCCTCCTGCAGTTTTACATAATAATATACTTATTGAACTTGGCCACTCGCCTAAATCAAGCGAATATTGATTGTTCAAGCCTGATTGTAGCCAAAAATACAAACTATCTAAGCATTATGTTAATTACCCCTTCAAGGCAAATGTTGGGGCACAAGTACACTTCGACCGCAACAAACTCGCGGGCACTTAATATAAAATTACACTAACAAACAACTAACTATAAACACATTCACATTGTTAAAAAATATTATAAATATAACGAGTAAACATGAACAAATTACACAAAATTGACGTCTACTGACAGCAGACAGCTGTTTTGGCATAGATCGGTCGGTAAGGTGTTGCCAAAACCCGTGTATAAAAACCGGTTGGTGTGACAAATGTACATACAATAAGTATGGATGTTTCACGAAAAATCCCCACGTTTGGCAACTGAGAAAAGCGACGTGTCAAAGTCGCGTCATCTAACCTCTCAAAGTAGCTTGTCTGTCCACCGTGTTTGCTCCCGAAAAAAACTTAAAAATGCCGAAAATCAGTGCTGTTCTCTCAAAGTTCTACAATGATTACAAAACCAAAACCCCTAAGAAATTGAAGGTAATCGACGCTTACTTGTTTTACATTCTGCTTACCGGTGTCATCGAATTTATTTACTGTATTCTTGTGGGCACCTTCCCTTTCAACTCGTTTTTAAGTGGTTTTATATCCACAGTCAGTTGCTTTGTGCTGGGAGGTAAGCAATCAGCGAACTAATATGCATTAACATGTATAGTTCGCCCTTCAATTCATTGAATTTTAGTATGTTTGAGACTGCAAGTGAACCCCGAAAACAAGAACCAGTTCTATGGGATCAGCCCTGAGCGAGGATTTGCGGATTTCATCTTCGCCCATGCAGTTCTTCACTTGGTAGTGATGAACTTTATTGGATAGACCTCTTAGAAAACATTATTTTTTTTGTCATTTATTTCCATTAGCTGTATAAGAATAAATGTGAAAACAGCCCTAGCGACTACTTTCTGTTCCTGCCCACTTTTTTCTGTTCAAACTTCGATTGGTGTCTCAGTTTCTTCGCCTGGTTCACATTGACCAAATCGCCGAAATTCGACTTTCGTTTTTTGGCGTTGCCCTTTCCCTTATTGAAGCCCTTATCTTCACCAAAGGCGTAGATTTTTTTTGGTTTGTGCTTTTTCTTGAAGCTCCTCGCTTGCATCGCTTGTACCTTCAGCATTTTCTCCTCATCTTCGTCAGGTTTGCGTACCTTCTTGTCCTTTTTGGGTTTTCCCTTTGCGTTCTTAAGGGCGGTGCTGGCTTTCAGCTTGTCTTTTTCCTTCTTCCTTTCTTGCTTCGTTTGGAACCACTGCCTTTCTGGGTCGTTGGTACCAGCCAGCATTTTCCCCGCCTTATTCGCCTGGATTTCGGCTTTACGCAACAGGCGCTCTTCCTCCTCTTCGCGCAAAATGTCATCGATTTGCGGTTGCAGGGACTTAATTTTTTTCCTGTATTTCTCCAGAATATCCTGTGGTATTACTCGGTTCTTCACTGGGAATTTCGCACGCTTGATGATGCTTTTTACCAATTTTCTGTCTGTTTCACCAGCCAAACTGACTGAAACGCCAGCTCGGCCCGCTCTGGCTGTTCGCCCCACACTGGAAACATACCAGAAAAATCAGGCCCAATCTAAAAAAAATCACTAGCACTTACCGGTGAATATAGTGCTCTAAGATTGAAGGCATCGCGTAATTGATTACGGTTTTAACTCCAGGAATGTCCAAACCTCTGGCAGCCACATCAGTAGCCACCAATACATCCACTTGTTTGTTTTTGAATTTATCCAGCGCCTCCAGGCGCTGCGGTTGAGTCAAATTTCCATGAAGTTCGGCCACTTTAAGGCCCAACATTCCCAGCAGAATATGAATGTGATGGGCCTGTTTTTTGGTTTGGACGAAAATCATGCAACTTTCGCGGAAGGTTCGGCGGACTAAAGCTCCCAAAATTGCCTCCCTATCTTCCTCCAATCCCGTTCTGTAACGGATCGAATCATGTATGAGTTTTCCTTTGAACAAATACAATTCTTGATCAGTACCTGATTCTAATAAACTCCTGTCTCAAGTTGAAAGCCACGTCCTTGTTGCTGTCCACAAACAGCCTGACTGGATCGACTAGGGAAACTGCAGCCAAATTTTCCACTTCTTCGCTCATTGTGGCGGAAAATAGAATAGTCTGTCTCGTCCGAGCACACTGCCTGACAATTTCCTTCATCTGCTCAGCGAAATACTCGTCCAGCATACGGTCAGCTTCATCCAGAATCAGGACTTCGATGGATTCCAATCCAAACGTAGGAGTGCTTTTTAGATGGTCGATTAAACGACCGGGAGTGGCTATTACAATGTCGGGCTTCTTCCTCAGTACACTTTCCTGGGTCTTCAAGTCCAAACCACCAACAGCCAAGCCTGGAAAATGGCCCAAATACAAAACAACACTACACAAAACAAACACAACTTACCGATTTCAATATCTGAGTATTGACTTAACTGTTTGGTGACTTGATACACTTGAACGCCTAGTTCTCTCGTTGGGACCAAGACTAAAACTCTGGTAATTGCGGCGTTTTTCATTGGTCGATAAATGAGCCTTTCCAAAGTCGGCAGCATGTAAGCGGCAGTCTTGCCCGTCCCTGTGGCTGCGCAACCACAAATATCGCGTCCTGTATGGAATAGGGGGTTTTAAATAGGAGCAGCTGCCCGCATTTGGAACTCCAGCTTACCTAGCAAGGCCACGGGGATCGTGGCAGATTGGATAGGAGTCGGGTGCGCAAACCTCATGTCCGATATGGCCTTTAACAGCGGCTTCGACAGGTTCATTTCATAGAACGTGGTATTCTCGTAACTGGTGGGCTCAAACGGCTTTTCATACTCAGTTGTGTATTCCAGTTTGTCGTTCTTCTTTTTCTTTTTCAGCTTCTCAGTGATCCTGTCGTGTTTCAGCTCGTCATCGGACAGGCTGATTTCTGAGTCTGACTGGTTCTCATTGGCTTCAGACTCACGCTTTAGCGCTGAGCGGATCTTGTCGTCAGTCTTGTACTTGGCCTTTCTTTTCACGTACTTTTTAATGTCGTTCCACGGGTCTTTGTTGTATTCCTCCACGCTGCTCACGAATTCGAAGTCGTCAGCAAACACGTTGTTTTTGATCTTTTGCCGCTTGCTAGGTTGAAACTGCAAGATTCAATTAGTAGCCACAAACAGGCTCAAGCTGGGTGCATTTACCTCGTTTTCATCCGCAGATTCCTCTGATGAATCCGGCACCTCTGGATCGTCCGAAACAGGAGGCATTAAGTCCTTGTATTTACTACTGTCCATGGCTGTGGTAGGATTAAAACTAGTTTTATTTAATTTAAGTCGATTGTAAATAAGGCTCACAGGAGCGGTATCAAACAAACGTGTGACAAATGTGAGGTTATTTCGAGCAGAATCCTTCCCTATTCATCTTCTTCTCTGCGTTTCATTGGCACTGCGCCTTATTAACGATAATTTGGCTCCTGCGCTGGCCGTTGATAATAGGCTCTCATTATAAATTCTATATTTATTCTCAATTATTTATTGTTAATTATTATCAATTATTTTGTAGTGGTTTTTCACGTGTAAATTTACAACCACTTTTCACTAATTGAAATTTACTATTTTTCCATAAAATAACAAAGAATGTCAGCCTAGTTTACACTCTACACTTTAAAATAGACTTTACACTTTAAAATAGACTATGCCCAACAAAATCCATCAAAAACTCACTCTCTAAGTTAACTGGTTTTTGAAGAAATACATTTAAATTACTGCCGGCAAAAACCAGCGCAAAATGCAAATAAAGCATTGAAAATTCCTAAAAATTTCCTGAGGATGAGACAAAATCGAAACTATGTCCACTTATAGAGCAGACTTTGCTTTACAAATGCGATACAAAAATGAGTCTTTAACTTTCCAACTTTCTGAGCAAATAAATGTTGAAATTCGACCTGCTTAAATAGCGCCGAAAACCGCAGGCGAATTTGAAAAATGTTTGAAAATACCCTGACGATGACTGGAGATCGAAACGTTTGCTGATAATAAGACAGACTTTATTCTATAAAATACATCACACACCGATTCGCTCACTTTGCTGGTTCCTAAATCAATAGCTGGCAAACTCCGCCCACCAAAAACCACGTTGTAAGCCAGACGCAACTTTGAAAAATTATCGAAAATTCCCTGATGACGACTGAAAATCGAAACTCTGTCCAGCTATGGAAGGGACATTGCCATCAAAAATGCATTCAAAATTGACGTTCTGGGCTTGCAAATTGCAGAGGAAATAAATGGTGAACTCTGGCCTGCAAAATCCACCACGAAAACCAGACGAGATTTTGAAAAATTCTTGAAAATTGCCTGACGATGACTGGAGATCAGAACCTTTGCTGTTTATAAAACAGACTTTATTCTATAAAATACATGAAAAGGTGATTCTCTGGATTTGCTAATTCCTAAATAAATAGCTCTGGAACTTTGGCCGGCAAAAACCACTAGGAAAACCAGAAGCGATTTTGAAAAATTCTTGAACATTTCTTGAGGATGACTGAGAATCGAAACTTTTGCCACTCAGACAGCAGACTTTGCCCTATAAAAGACAGACAAAAGCAACCCTCTCACTTGATTAGTTTCTGAATAAATCAGGACCAAACTTGCAATTTTCTTTTTGTTTGAATAAATAGAAGACTTTATTAGCTCTAAAATGCCACTTTCCTTTAACTGTGATATCACTAGCCAATAATTAGCAATTTTACGGTTTATGAAAGTAATTATTGCTGACGAGAGGATATCTGGGTAATTAAGTGGCATCCATTTAATAGGTATCTGTTTAGTATTCTGGTCATTATACGCATATTTCATGAGAGAGAAATATGCTTTTTGGAACTTCATTTTTAAGGGGTAAATAGACCGTGTTAAAATATTCCAACCAACTAAGCGTTTCCTGTTTTATTTAAAATACTTATTTACAACTTAGTTTTGTGGGGCCAGAGTTTAGCATTAATTTGTTTTGAAGCTACAAGCCTTGGTATGTTTTTTTAGGACAAAAACTGTTTCATATGTGGGCAGGAGTTTATCATTTATTTATTTAGGAACTAACGAAGTGAGCGAATTGCCTTTTTATGTATTTTATAGAAGAAAGTCTATTTTATACGTAGGAAACGTTTTGATCTCCAGTCATCATCAGGCGATTTTCAAGAATTTTTCAAAATCACGTGAGGTTTTCGCGGATATTTTAGCAGGTCGAATTTTGAGGTTTGACTGCTCAAAAACTTGTAAAGTTAAAGACTTATTTTTCTATTCCATTTGTAAGACAAGGTCTGCTCTATAAGTGGAAAAAGTTTCGATTCTGTCTCACACTCAAGGAATTTTCAGGAATTTTTTAAACTTTTTTTGGCAATTTGCGCTTGTTTATGCAGGCCGTTAACCAGCAATTTCTTCAGAAACCAGTCAAGTTACAGAGTGACTTTTCTACGAAGTTTGTTGGGCATAAGTGGCAAAAGTTGAAATTTTCAGTCATCTTCAGAAAATTTTCAAAAATTTTTCAAAAGCGCCTCCGGTTTTCGTGGTAGTTTTTGCAGGCCAGAGTTCACCATTTATTTCTCCTGTAACTTGCAAACTGAGAACATCAATTTTGAGTGCATTTTTGGAAACGATGTCCCTTCTATAGTTGAACAGCGTTTCGATTTTGAGTCGTCATCAGGAAATTTTCGATAATTTTTCAAATTTGCGCTTGCTTTACCAGGTTGTTTTTGGTGGGCGGAGTTTGCCATTTATTTATTTATAAACTAATCACATGAGAGACTTGCTTTTGCATGTATTTTATAGGGCAGAGTCCGTTTTCTATGCGGTAAAGGTTCTGGGTTTCAATTATCACCGGGCAATTTTTAAAAAAAGTTTAAGATGGCACTTGGTTTTCGAGGATTCTTACGCAAGTCCAATTTTGATATTTTTTTGAGCAGAAACTTGCGAAGTTAGAGAGTCACTTTTGCATCGCGTTTGTAGGATAAAGCCTGCTCTATAAGTGCAAAAATTTTCGATTTTGTCTCATCTTTAGGGAATTTTCAGGGAATTTTTAAAATATTCCTTGCATTTTGCGCTTGTTTGTGCAGGCCGTAGTTTAACATTTATTTCTTCACAAACCAGTTAAGTTACAGAGTAACTTTTGTATGAATTTTTATGCATGATTTATGCGGCAAACATTTAAGTTTTCAACCATCATCAGGCTATTTGCAAGCTTTTTTTTATATGCCATACGATTTTGTGTTTGCAGTCCTTACGTTTGTCATTTAGTTCCTCAGTTTTTCTTCATTCTGTAGACCAACGTACGTTCTGTCTTTGGAAAGCCTTAAACCAAAAACCAACAATTCGAAAAGGATTTAAGGCAATTTACTTATGGAGACTAAAACTTTGAGAAAATGGTTAGTTATGGAGGTTTTGAAATTTTAACTGGGACACCCTATATGTTTTTACATTCTCAGACAGAAAATTCTGGTATTCACAAAAAAAACGCTGTTTAGGTGCTAATTCTTATTTGTCAGTTCACAACGTAGCTTGCATCGGTTGTCCTACTTGCACCCATATGAGGCTATGAGAGAGGCAAGATGGCCTGTGCGTTGCTGCGTTCCAACTTGATGCATCCACGGCTAAAATATAGCAGTTTTGAATCACATTGTTGTGAAATATAGTCAATTTTACCACTTCGAAAGCCAAACTACCCAAACAATTTAGTGCAGATCTCCCATATAACACGGTTGAAAATGATTTGAGAATATTATATATAGTATATATATAGAAGTAAAACTGAAATTTCCGAGTATCCTGCAGAAATCTGCTGCTTGAAAAAGTTGAAATTTTGTAAAATAGTACTTAAAGTAAAGAAAATAGAAAGTTTTTTTGCCGCATTTACGGAAAATTTGAAGTGAAATCCTTTTGAATAGTTTATCAACATTCCACATGCACACTGTGGAACATCGGAAAACCGTAAAAAACCGGCAACTTACTATTAAAATTATTAACAAACAATAAAACGAGTTAATTAACAAGAGCAAGGCACAACCTACTGGTTGTGCCTTGCTCTGTTGCACATAATCCGCGCCTATAAAATGGTGTTACATTTCTTGTGGCCGATCAGTTGGTTCTTGGCAGCTAGAAGATTGGGCAGGAAAGTCACTTACCAAACAGTGTAGTGTACGTCGAGCTGGATAACTTTCGACACAGCAAAAAGAGGTGAGTGAGCATCGTTCCATCATCCCCAAATTTCAGAGTTATTAGCCGATTTTACCGGCGTTTTTCGCTTTTTGTTTTTTTAATTTCAATGTTTTTTCCTATACGAAAAAAAATTACAAATGAACAAAATCTTCAGAGTTTTTGGATGTGTTTTTTCAAATGGTCATAAAATATGAAAAAAAAAGAGAAGAAGGTTTTTTGAAGTTCAATCAATCCTTGAAAGGAAAACGATCATTGGATAAAATTGAATGCAGTGAGAATTAGCGTCGAATTTGGGCCATTAGTGAAATTATCCCAGAGTAATCCTTCTCTCGATACCTGCGGAGAAAGTACATTAAACCGTCGTTCAATTGGAGTTTAGTGCCAATATTTTAATGTGTTTATTAGATTTATCTGTAAAATCTCACTTGACATGACCGAGTGCTTCTCTTAATCTTCGCTGTACAATTTATTGCCTGCACTGATTGGATCGAAAATTGAATTTGCGCTATTCTTATGCCGTTTCTTTGCATCCTCCCGGAAAACGGTATAGACAGTTAACGATGGAATGGCCATAAACAATTTCTGTGAAAAAACGTTGTAATAATACGTTATTCAGCTGTTCTCCATAGACTTTATGACCGATTAAATTGGTTTGTTTTTCCACTTGCAAGCAATAGGCACTTTGTTAGGGTTTCCACAATTTATTTTCTTTGAAGGTTCGCCCGGAAATGTTGGGAAAGTCGGGAGAGATTTATTAGAATGTCACTTAATAGCCTGGAGATTGTTTGGAAAGTTTACTTCCCATTTTAAAAGTTGAAAGTCAAAACTCAAATTTTTGCACTTCCAACCGTCGAAATTAAGCAAATACTTAAATATTTTGAAATTTTGCCTTAAATTTGGCTGCTTTTAGTCAGCAAGCAAAATACTAAACATTTTTGTCATTCTTCGCCTGCCTGCACCTTCACCAGGATACTTCATTCCCCGTTTCCTTCGAATAATAATTCGATATTTTAGGTAATTTTCTATGCTGGAAAATGCAAAAATTCGAAATTAGCACGCGCAATTAATCAATATTCAAGCCCCAGACTATAATATTGATTCCCCAAGTGCGTCCAAATCGAAACGGAAATCTTCGTCCCTTGGAAAAGGTTGCCCTTAATTTGCGTCCAAATGCCGCAATCCTTGAAGAAACGACCTACATAGTTGCGACTAATTTACATAGCAATTTCGGCTGTTACTCTGCAAAAAAACATTTGGAAATCTCAGTTGAAAATCGAGATAATTTCAAAATTCCACCGGAATCGAGCCAACTTGCTACTTCCAAAATCGCATTTAAATGTTAATTAAAACCATCTTTTAGAACAAAACCCGGAAGTTTTAGAGCGTATCGAGGAGAAAACCTCACAAAATTAATGTCGATGTTTTTTGTCGTGTACAGATCGATTTAAACGTTGCACATAACTGTTAGATCTACGGAACGTGCATTTTCTGATCAAAACTTAATTGTTTTTTTTAATCCACGTCCAGATCGATTGCTGTTATAAAGAACTAATGTACGTATTTTATTGTTTAATTGGAAATTAGTTTCTCGTCATACAGGGTGGACTGCGCCAATTAAAAAAAATATGTTTTTTTTTAAAAATACACACAGATAACAAATCAGAAAAAAATCATTGATTTATTTTTTTTACTAATTCTTGGGATCCTTTTGATGGTCTTCAAAAAAAAGCTAAAAGTCGATTACACTAAGCTTTTTTTTCGGGCCTAAAATCCCGAAAATGCTTAATTTTCCAAAAGTTTTTACGGGGGTTTAGTTGGAAAGACGGATAAAGTTGACTAGTTTTGATGACAATGCAACTCAAAACTCAGATATTTTAAGTGGTGAATGTATCAAGTTGGAACGTAGCAGCGCACCGGGCATTTGGCCCCCTCATAGACTCATATGGGTGCGAGTGAGAAAACCGAGGTGAGCTACGTTGCGAACTGGCAAAATAGCAATTAACTCCTAAACAGTATTTTTTTAATAATAAAATCCTGTGTTATAATCTAAATATATATAGGGTGTCCCAGTTAAAATTTCAAAACCTTCATAACTAACTGAATTCTCGAACTAATCAGCCTCTATAAATAAATTAGTTTTCGGTTCAACGTTTTCAAAATATAGAAAACACTCTATAAATTGCATCGAAAATTAAATCTTCAACTTTACTGGTTTCTTAGAAACTAAATGCCAAATTTAAGGCCTGCATTCACAAGTACACAATTCTATCGCTAATAAAAAAAATTAAAAAAATAGCCTGATGATGGATCAAACTCGAAATTTTTACCACTTATAAAGCAGGGCATGCCCAACAAAATCCGTACAAAAGTAATTCCCTTTCTGAATTGGTTTGTGGAGAAATAACTGTTATACCACGGTCTGCATAAACAAGCGCTAAATGAATGAATGTTCGAAAAAAATCCTGAAAATTACCTGAGGATGGGACAAAATAGAATTTTTTTCCTCTTATAGAGCAGGCTTTGTCCTACAAATGTGATACAAAAGTGACTCGCTAAGTAAGCAAATTCCTGGGGAAATAAATGTCAAAATTCGACCTGCGTAAATATCCTTGGAAGCTAAGTGCGATTTAAAAAAATTCTTGAGAATTGCCTGATGACTGAAAATCAAAACTTTTGCTGCACTTAAAACTGACTTTTCTCTATAAAATGCATACAAAAACAACGTTTTTGCTTGGTCAGTTTTTAAACAAGTAAATGTCAAACTCCTTCTCGCAAAAACAACCTCGTTAACCAACCGCAAATTTCAAAAGCTGTCAAAAAAAGCCCTATGATGACTGAAATTTGAAACTTTGTCCACTTATAAAATCGATTTTGTCTTATAAACTGCAATGAAATTCTACTTTTTCAATTAGCAACGTACAGAGAAAAATCATGCGGAACTTCGGCCTGCAAAAACAAGCTCGTAAAGCAAGCGAAATTTCGTAAAATTGTCAAAAATTGCCTGATGACTGAATTTTTTCATGTTTCCATTCGCACTTTGTCCTGCAAAATGCATTCAAAATTGCCTTTTTCACATCGTAAGTTACAGATGAAATAGAAGTGAAACTTCGACCTACCACTAAAAAAACCAGACGCAATTTTGAAAAAGTCTTGAAAATTTCCTTGCAAGTGACTGAAAATCAAAATTTTTGCCACTTAAAAAATCGATTGTTTCCTATAAAATACATACGCCCGAATCAAACACACTTCTGAAGACGCTAGCCGGGCGTGTTAGTGAAACGTCCGGACCAAATTCCTATCGGCGACGGCCCAAAATGCTGAAAATGCTCAATTCCTCCATAGATTCAAAGGGGTTTTAGTTGGAACGCCGAATAAAGTTGACTAGTTTTGATAACAATTCAACTCAAAAGTGAGATATTTTAAGTGGTAAATGTATCAAGTTGGAACGTAGCAGCGCACCGGCCATTTGGCCCCCTCATAGACTCATATGGGTGCGAGTGAGAAAACCGAGGTGAGCTACGTTGTGAACTGGCAAAATAGCAATTAACTCCTAAACAGTATTTTTTTTAATAATAAAATCCTGTGTTATAATGTAAATATATATAGGATGTCCCAGTTAAAATTTCAAAATCCTTCATAACTAACTGTATTCTCGAACTATTCAGCCTCTATAAATAAATTACAGTTTTCGGTTCAACGTTTTCAAAATATAGAAAACACTATACAAAATGCATCGAAAACTAAATCTTCAACTTTGCTGGTTTCTTAGAAACTAAATACCAAACTTAAGGCCTGCATACACAAGCACAAAATTATATCGCTAATAAAAAAATTAAAAAAATAGCCTGATGATGGATCAAAATCGAAAATTTTACCACTTATAAAGCAGGCCAAGCCCAACAAAATCCGTACAAAAGTCATTCACTTTCTTAATTGGTTTGTGCAGAAATAACTGTTAAACCACGGTCTGCATAAGCAAGCGCTAAATGAAAGAATGTTTGAAAAAAATCCTGAAAATTCCCTGAGAATGGGACAAAATCGAAATTTTTTCCTCTCATAGAGCAGGCTTAGACCTACAAATGTGATACAAAAGTGACTCGCTAACTAAGCACATTCCTGGGGAAATAAATGTCAAAATTCGACCTGCGTAAATATCCTTGGAAGCCAAGTGCGACTTAAAAAAAATCTTGAAAATTGCCTGATGATGATTGAAAATCAAAACTTTTGCTGCAATTAAAACCGACGTTTCTCTATAAAATGTATACAAAAACAAAGTTTTGACTTGGTCAGTTTTTAAACAAATAAATGTCAAACTCCTGCCCGCAAAAAGAACCTCGTGAACCAGGCGAAATTTCGTAAAATTGTCAAAAATTGCCTGATGACCGAATTTTTTCATGTTTCCCTTCGTACCTTGTCCTGCAAAATGCATTTAAAATTGGCTTTTTCACATCGTAAGTTACAGATGAAATAGAAGTGAAACTTGGACCTACCACTAAAAAAACCAGACGCAATTTTGAAAAATTTTTGAAAATTTCCTTGCAGGTGACTGAAATTCAAGATTTTTGCCACTTAAAAAATCGATTGTTTCCTATAAAATACATACGCCCGAATCAAACACACTTCGGAAGAGGCTAGCCGGTCGTGTTAGTGAAACGTCCGGACCAAATTCCTATCGGCGACGGCCTAAAATGCTGAAAATGCTCAATTCCTCCATAGATTCAAAGGGGTTTTCTTTGGAAAGCCGAATAAAGTTGACTAGTTTTGATGACAATGCAACTCAAAACTGAGATATTTTAAGTGGTGAATGTATCAAGTTGGAACGTAGCAGCGCATCGGGCATTTGGCCCCCTCATAGACTCATATGGGTGGGAGTGAGAAAACCGAGGTGAGCTACGTTGCGAACTGGCAAAATAGCATTAAGTTCTAAACAGTATTTTTTTGAAAAAAAAATCCCTCTCTGAGATAATGCAAAACATATAGGGTGTCCTAGTTAAAATAGGCAAAAACTTTGACTCCGATTTACTAATCAACATTAATAGAGCGTACACCTGAACTGAAACGGTTGGAGATGGAGAAAAGTCCGAATAAACCACTTTTAATCATTAAATTTTCCAATATTTGGAGTCTTCAACACTAAAACTATCCGAAACCACACCCATTCGGGGCTTCAAGACATTAAAGCACCACTTTATCGATGTTCAACCCCCATACTTAGTGGAAAAAGCCATTTATCAACTTCAGGATATCCCGATCTGAGATAATCAGTGCGTTAAAGAAACGGAAATGACTAGAAATACGGCTTCTACAGTCACCCTTCCAATAATTTAGCGCTTCTTGTGGCATCGATCGATAAATTGATTAGCAAACTAAAAAACTGTTTATTTCAATTCAATCGAGTAAATTCTTGTTGCTTGACACACCCTGTACATCCGGATTTCGTGTGCAATGGTTAGTAACATATTACTGTTATAAAGCAAGCCGGGATGCTTCGAAAAATCAGCGACCTGTAAAGCATCACTTATAACTTAACAACTCCTCGGTAAAACAAATTACCCGTTAAATACAATCTTATGGACTACTTTACTATTCGTTCTTCATTTTTTCGTTCTTCATCTAGAAAACTATCCATTCTATATAGGAGAATCGTTTTGGATTCTTCCTTGATGTAAACCCAGAATTTTATGCATATTTTATTGACTTCATTGAGGCATTTGATACAGTTAAACACGATTAGCTGCTGAGGATGTTCGGGGAAATAAATCTAGACTACTGAGACATCAGAATAAATATTAAATAAGAATAAGAATAAGGATATCTAAACATAGTAGTAGTAAACATATTTATTTCTAAAAAAGGCTATCGACCTATCGGTTTTTCTGCCCTTGTTTATCCATGTAGTCTTAATCTAAGCAAAAAAACAAATATGAAAATTCTCTTATTCTAGGTTAACAATCTTATTAAATAAACTTTCCAATTCTAATGACAAAAAAAAATTATTTTATTGTCCAGTAGTCAGTTGCGTTTGTAAGTGTTCGAGTAGCGTTGATGTAGGGAAACGGAAGCGGGATTGTCTGGTTGGTCTTGTAAGACAAAGGGGATTCAGCATGGTCCAGTTGTAGGGGTTGTTTGTCCATTTTGTCTGTAGATGTATGAGTCTTTCCGAAATCTTTGTCATGTATGTGCGTTCGTATAGTAGTTGGGTGGGGGGGGTTGTGTAGTGGGTTTTGGGGGTGTCTTATTCGTGTTATTAGTCTTAGTGCAATTTGTTCTGTTGTTTGTGTATAACGTTTTGTCCTTTCTGTTCCGTTGGTCATGAGTATATGTCCACAGTCTAGCAAGGGTCTACAGATAGCTTTATATATTTTGGTGGCGGTGTTTGTGCTAATTCCTCTGTCTTTGTAGGTTAGTGATCGGAAGTGTTTTGTTCTCTTTATTGTTTCTGCCCTGATGTTTCGTATGTGTTTAGTGAATTTAAGTTTGTGGTCAATTGTGATTCCAAGGTATTTTACGTCGTTTTTTGGTTGTGTCGTTTGGCCGTCTGCAGTTATTGTAGGGGAGTCAGCGTTGAGTCTGTGGTTTGTGAGCAGAAGTTGGTTTTTTGACGCGTTTGGTGTTAGTCTCCATTTATAAAACCATGTCATTGTGTTGTTTGTTAGTGTTTGGAGTCTTTGAGCTGCTCTCTCAGTAGGTTTGTCATGTACAATAAGTGCCGTGTCATCTGCGTATTGTAATATGTATGCCGATCTGTCGATTTGATTTTTGATCGAAACATATTAAACTTGCAATGGGCAAATGTAGTTGGCATACTGGACACTCTAGAAGACCGAAGTATAGAGGACATACTCATATATGCTGACGACACAGCCCTCATGGCAGACACACAGATTAACATGAACAAGCGGTTCATGTAGAAATAGATATTGAAACCAAAAAATTGCGTCACTTCTAACAGCTGCGGAGATACGCATAATCGGTTCACTGAATTAAGTAAAAATACTTTACTATCCCATCTGTAATGATGATTTTTGCGTTGCCCGATAGAGCGTGTAGCCATTTCTCCACAAATCATCATTGTTTTGTGAATCATCAATTAATTGAGCTTCTTAATTCGCCATTGTTAGGCCCATTTCGATTATTTACTGCACATTGAATTTCAATTTCAATTAATCAAAAGCAAAGTCGTATTTGATGGTTTTCTTCGATGGGAACCAATTGAAATTGTTAATTATCGACTAGTAATCGAGCACTTTCTGTCACCTTTATACAATGTCTAGGTTAATGCAATTAACATTCAGAAACGCACCGACTTTCCCGTATCTTCGACTGTTAGTAGGAAAGTGCACTTTAATATTCAAATGAGCCGTTTTTAGCATAATGACCTTTGTAAGTAAGGTAATTATGACACACAGCTACAATGAGTAGCCAACAAAACGCTGTACCTATTTTATACATACAAACAGTAATTGAATGTCTTCATCTAAAGGCAATAAATTACCATATAATTAATGTGGGGAAAGTGCTGTGTGCGAAAATGTAGCGCATTTGATGGAGATTTAAGGGCTGCGGTTCCATAAAGGCTCGTTCACACGGTTACATTAATGTCGTGACATTTAATGTCGACCACAACAGTGTCACTGTCAGCTGTGTGTGTCAGTGTCACTGTGAACAGTTGAAGCTCACAGTGTCGCGACGTTAGTGTCACATCAAAATTGTTTGATACAAGATAGCGTGACACTGGCTACTGTCACGGCATTAAATGTCGCGTCATTAATGTCACCGTGTGTACAAGCCTTTAGAGTCACTGGAAGTTTTTGCAATATATCTGAACCTTTGTAGTATTAAGTATTTTGCCCAGATGTAACGTTCTGAAGTGGATTTTTTTCCATAAAAAAATTTCAATTTTTGGTTGAAAATTTTTCCTGCCGATTTGCTCAATTTTTTTCGAAAACGAAGCTTTTTTGTAAAAAAATTTGGCTTTTACAAAATGGGCGGCAGGTGAAAAGATATCGAGTGGATATAATGCCAAAATCCTTGGATGAATGGTTTCGGTGAAAATTGCAGAAAAGTTTTTTTCAAAAAACTTCAAATATCTCCGAAATTAAGAAGAGTGCGCTGATCCAGGCCACTGAATGGAGGGGGTCAAAATACACAAAAAAGTTGCTATTCACTTTTGTCTTAAAGTGCTCAATAAACTCGACATTAACGGTTTTTTGATTTTACGTCGAATTTTCTTAGGATTTGCTGGATTTTTACTATTACTTTTTTTTCTCAAAAAGGACGATTCTCAGCGAAAAATGTTGCTTCTCATAAAATGGCCGGCAGATGAAGAAGTATTTAACGAATATTTTATCAAAACCTTCTGACAAATAGTTTCGGAAAAAATGTAAAAATGTTGCTGACAAAAAGCTCGAAATATTTCAAGAACTAAAAATAGTTGCGCAATTTTAAGCACGCCACTAGATAGAAGGGGTCAAAGTACATAAAAAAGTTCATATTAACTTTTCCATTAAAGTGCTCAATGAGCTCGCTTCTGACCGTTTTCTGATTTTTTATTTAATTTTCTTAGGATTTGCTGAATTTTGAAAATTTAATTTTTTCTACAAAATGAAGCTTCTCAGCGAAAAATGTTGCTTTTACAAAATGCCCGGCAGGTGAAGAAGTATTTAGCGAATATTTTTGAAAACATTCTGACAAACAGTTTCTGAAAAAATGCAAAAACGTTGTTTGCAAAAAAACTCGAAATGTCTCAAAAACTAAAAATAACTGCGGAATTTTAAGCACGCCACTGGATATAAGGTATCACAGTGCATAAAAAAGTTCATATTAACTTTTCCATTAAAGTGCTCAATAAGCTCGCTTCTGACCGTTTTCTGATTTTTTATTTAATTTTCTTAGGCTTTGCTGAATTTTCAAAATTTAATTTTTTTCTACAAAATGAAGCTTCTCAGCGAAAAATGTTGCTTTTACAAAATGCCCGGCAGGTGAAGAAGCATTCAGCGAAGATTTTTTAAAACCTTCTGACAAACAGTTTCGGAAAAAATGCAAAAATGTTGCTTGCATAAAACTCGAAATATCTCAAAAACTAAAAATAGCTGCGGAATTTTAAGCACTCCACTGGATAGAAGATATCAAAGTGCAAAAAAAAGTTCATATTAACTTTTCTATTAAAGTGCTTAATAAGCTCGGTTTTGACGGTTTTCCATTTAATTTCTTAAGTTTTGAGGGGTTTTCAAAATTTCGTTTTTTTCTACAAAATTAAGTTTTTTAGCGCAAATTGTTGCTTTTTACAAAATGCCCGGCAGGTGAAGAAGCATTCAGCGAAGATTTTTGAAAACCTTCTGACAAACAGTTTCGGAAAAAATGCAAAAATGTTGCTTGCAAAAAGCTAGAAATATCTCGAAAACTAAAAATACTTGCGGAATTTCAAGCACGCCATTGGATAGAAGGTATCAAAGTGCATAAAAAAGTTCATATTCACTTTTCCATGAAAGTGCACAATAAGCTCGCTATTGACGGTTTTTTGATTTCCTCTTGAATATTCAGAAATATTTTCCGAAATTTGACAGGCCTTGGAAAATCAAAATTACCCAAAATGGGTGGAGAAATTTCGAAAATCGGGTCATCATCAGGCCTTTCACTCGCACTTTAAACGCGGTTTTAAAAGAAAACGTCCGTTTTCCAAATTAGAGGCCAATTGGCCCTAAAGTTTCTCCCATAACTCCCTCTTGGTTTCACTCCGTAACAAAAGCACCAACAAAGATGGAAATAAGGAAACACACAGGAACATAATTTGCTTATTTAAAAGCTAGAGAATAAAAGAACAGTTGTAAGCAGAGAACGAGTTGCATACATTAATGTTATTTTCACTTGAGTTGAAACTATATTAATCACTGACTGAATCATATCTTCTTCCATATCTCTATCAAGCTGGTTCTCGCTACCCGGTCATTAGTGGCATTATCATTATTTTCTATGCTTGTTACCTACTTACAATTAACCATTACATTAACGGAGTTTGAAAAGAGGCAAGATACGGCAAATTTATAACAATTTAATGTACATTCACTTTATTGTTTCCGTCATCTCTGTGCAGTGTGACGAATTTTAACAACCCATATAAAATTAGCTCTCTTCCTCTTGGGTCGCGCCCGTTTATTGATGCAGAACTAATAATCAGGTTGAAAAATGCAATGAACGAAACAGTAAATGGGCCGAGATTGGAAATCCGGTGATGGCGATTAATAATCAAACAAACGCTTTCGAAACAGCTTTCGTTTCAAACATGGAGCCAGAGTTTTTTCGGATTCGCTGATGGTGTTTAGAAACAATGCAACTGAACCGTTATTAAATGGAACCGATTTTCGGTTCGCCAAAGGAATTTGTAATCACATTAATTACAAAGAATATTTATTTGTGGTTCCGTTACGAAATACCGTACATTATTTGCAGCTTGAGTTTCTAAAAATAGTACGCGATTTGTTTTCGCCTGGTTAAATTGTGTAAAAGTGTACTGTTGCAATGGACACATTTTTCACTCATACAGAGTGCTTCCAGTACATTGATCTTTTCAACTTACTTCCGAGACACTGTGTATTGAAGGTTTTCAAAAAATTTCCACCAAGATCCATTCGTAAAGTTTCCAGTTAAATGGGAGTTTTTCCTAATGTCTCCTCCAGTCCAGTAGCTGGAAGGATGTTTTATTGATAACATTTGAGCTTAAATTTCTCTAGTTTGTCCATTAGATTCAAAATAATTAAATACTGCCGAGCACTTCAATATGCGAGCAGTGCCTAATGAGAGGCGTCAACCAGATGCGCCCCGTGTAACAAACGTTAAATGCATAGGAAATATACACTGGTTGAAAAATGAAGTTGTTTGCGACAGTTTCCAAAAACTCACTTTATGGCATGCACGCCTTGTTGTATGTTGTATTTTTAAGTAGTAGTAGTAAACATCTTTATTTCTAAAAAATGCTATCGACCTATCGGACTTTCTGCCCTTGTTTAATACATGTAGTCTTAATCTAAATAAAAAACAAATATGAAAATTCTCTTATTCTAGGTTAATAATCTTATTAAACAGACAGCTTGCCTGTTTATGGACATTAACAAGGCTTTTGATAGTGTGGCATAGAGGTTTACTATACAAACTATACAAACTACACACACCAACATATCTACTACACACCATAAAGAACTTACTAGAAAACAGACAACTACAAGTACGAATTGACAAAACACTGTCATTTTCTGTTTCTCCTGAACAAGGGTTCCCTCAAGAAGTCCCGCTCTCACCATTTCTCTACAATATATACTGCCATGACATACAATTACAACTTACCAGACAAAAATCAAATCGACAGATCGGCATACATATTACAATACGCAGACGACACGGCACTTATTGTACATGACAAAACTACTGAGAGAGCAGCTCAAAGACTCCAAACACTAACAAACAACACAATGACATGGTTTTGTAAATGGAGACTAACACCAAACGCGTCAAAAAACCAACTTCTGCTCACAAACCACAGACTCAACGCTGACTCCCCTACAATAACTGCAGACGGCCAAACGACACAACCAAAAAACGACCTAAAATACCTTGGAATCACAATTGACCACAAACTTAAATTCACTAAACACATACGAAACATCAGGGCAGAAACAATAAAGAGAACAAAACACTTCCGATCACTAACCTACAAAGACAGAGGAATCAGCACAAACACCGCCACCAAAATATATAAAGCTATTTGTAGACCCTTGCTAGACTTTGGACCAACGGAACAGAAAGGACAAAACGTTATACACAAACAACAGAACAAATTGCACTAAGACTAATAACACGAATAAGACACCCCCAAAACCCACTACACAACCCCCCCCCACCCAACTACTATACGAACGCACAAACATGACAAAGGTCTCGGAAAGACTCATACAGCTACAGACAAAATGGACAAACAACCCCTACAACTGGACCATACTGAATCCCCTTTGTCTTACAAGACCAACCAGACAATCCCGCTTCCGTTTCCCTACATTAACGCTACTCGAACACTTACAAACGCAACTGACTAGTGGACAATAAAATCATTTCTTCTTGCCACTGAAATTTTATTTATTTAATAATATTGTTAACCTAGAATAAGAGAATTTTCATATTTGTTTTTTATTTAGATTAAGACTACATGTATTAAACAAGGGCAGAAAGACCGATAGGTCGATAGCCTTTTTTAGAAATAAACATGTTTATTAATTCTACTAATCTTATTAAATAAACTTTCCAATTCTAATGACAAGAAAAAATTATTTTATTGTCCAGTAGTCAGTTGCGTTTGTAAGTGTTCGAGTAGCGTTGATGTAGGGAAACGCAACCGGGATTGTCTGGTTGGTCTTGTAAGACCAAGGGGATTCAGTATGGTCCAGTTGTAGGGGTTGTTTGTCCATTTTGTCTGTAGATGTATGAGTCTTTCCGAAATCTTTGTCATGTTTGTGCGTTCGTATAGTAGTTGGGTGGGGGGGTTGTGTAGTGGGTTTTGGGGGTGTCTTATTAGTCTTAGTGCAATTTGTTCTGTTGTTTGTATATAACGTTTTGTCCTTTCTGTTCCGTTGGTCATGAGTATATGTCCATAGTCTAGCAGGGGTCTACAAATAGCTTTATATATTTTGGTGGCGGTGTTTGTGCTAATTCCTCTGTCTTTGTAGGTTAGTGATCGGAAGTGTTTTGTTCTCTTTATTGCTTCTGCCCTGATGTTTCGTATGTGTTTAGTGAATTTAAGTTTGTGGTCAATTGTGATTCCAAGGTATTTTACGTCGTTTTTTGGTTGTGTCGTTTAGCCGTCTGCAGTTATTGTAGGGGAGTCAGCGTTGAGTCTGTGGTTTGTGAGCAGAAGTTGGTTTTTTGACGCGTTTGGTGTTAGTCTCCATTTATAAAACCATGTCGTTGTGTTGTTTGTTAGTGTTTGGAGTCTTTGAGCTGCTCTCTCAGTAGTTTTGTCATGTACAATAAGTGGCGTGTCGTCTGCGTATTGTAATATGTATGCCGATCTGTCGATTTGATTTTTGTCTGGTAATTTGTAATTGTATATGTCATGGCAGTATATATTGTAGAGAAACGGTGAGAGCGGGGATCCTTGAAGGAGCCCTTGTTCAGGGGAAAAAGAAAATGACAGTGTTTTGTCAATTCGTTCTTGTAGTTGTCTGTTTTCTAGTAAGTTCTTTATGGTGTGTAGTAGATATGTTGGTGTGTGTAGTTTGTATAGTTTGTATAGTAAGCCTCTATGCCAGACACTATCAAAAGCCTTGTTAATGTCCATAAACAGGCAAGCTGTCTTTCTGTCAGTTAGGTGGTTAGTTTGTATATTGTTGGCCAAAATAAAGAGCGGATGAACAGTCGAGTGATGTTGTTTGAAACCAAATTGGTAGGTAGGTATATATTTTCCAATCACTTTTTCAAGCCGCTGCTTCATTATGTATTCAAAAATTTTGCTTAGTACTGGAAGTAGTGTAATTGGTCTGTAGTCGCTCGGTTGTGTATTGTCTAGTCCATTTTTGGGTATAGGGATTATTAAGCCGTTTTTACATGTTTCTGGGATTCTGCCATTTGTGATGCAGTTGTTCAATTCAGTTAGGATCAGTTTGTGTGTTTCTTGAGTTAGGCTTTTCAATAGTTTTGCTTTAATTTTATCTTTCCCCGGTGCAGTGTTTTTGATGTGGGCTAGGGCTTCATCGTACTCTGTGTCTCTGATCAGTGTGCAGGCATAGTTTGGTGAGTTGTTAAAATAGTTCAAGTACCAGTCGTTGATCAAGTTCCAGTTGTCATAGTCGAAGTTAAGGTTTGTCGATATGCTGAAGGCCCTTTGATAGTGTCCGGCGAATGCGTCCGCTTTCTCTTTGTCTGTGTAGCGTTCCATTCCGTTTTCGTCAATTGTGTCAGTAGTGCCAGTCTTCCTGTATTGCGCCAGTTTCATAATTTTTCGCCAGTATGTTTTGCCTTTGTCCTTCTGTATTTCTTTACATGTTTCTAGCCATTTGTCTTGTCGGTATTGTCCAATCAGAGTTTTAATGTTTCTGTTAAGTTGGTTCAGTGTCTTTTTTAGGTCGTTATTTTGAGTGTTTGTATATCGTCTGTACAGTTCTCTCTTATGTTTTATTAGTCTCAGTATGTATTTGGGCAGTGTATGTCGGTAGAAATGTATCTTTAATTATTTAGCAAAAGTTATTTTTTGAAAAAGCAGGTTTTAGAATTTTCTTTATAACAGCAACTTTTCAGGAAAAATCGATGTTATTGCAGATTTGGTTGTAACATTTTCTGATGGTAATTTTTTCCTTATGGTCCCATTTTCCTTTTAAGCTGATCCGCTTTCCCTATGAGGAAAATCGAATCAAATTTAATGAAAATTGACTTTCGTCAATTAACGCGTTTTACGAGAAGGCAATTGATCGCTGATCGCATAAATCGTCATGCTCAACACGGAATATAGGTGAGGTCGCACCAATTTGGAGACGTTCGCATTTTTTTGTACGGAAGATTTTTCTTACAGCAGATTAGTACTATTTAATGCAAGTGCTGATTGCAATTTATGGCCACATTTGGATCTATTTATGGTGCAAATATTGAAATTAACTTTAGCACTTTTTGATCGAAATTCAATTAAAGGTCTGCTTGATATAAACAGAAACTATCGCCGTTCGATTTCATTTTATTAGTTGGACTTAATTTGTTGGAATTGTGTCATAATGAACCCTGAATAAGGTTTCCTATTAAATTGCACGAGTTGAATTACCTGTACTAGAGAAACCCGAAGTTATAGATAAAATTGCGGCCGATTGCTGTAATGGATTTTCTAGTAACACGCGAGGCAGTTGCATAATTTCATCGGAAAAATTTTAAAGTAAAATCTTTCTAAGCACCTCCTTCTGCACATTTACATCTTCTGTGTTTTCACTGTGTGCTCCGGTAGCAGTAAAAGGAACATTTTTTGCCACAATCTTGTTAAACTAATATAGAAAGCCAAAAAATGTGTTAACTACCTAGTTCAGTTTAAATGAACTTCGATTAGAACGAATGGCCTACTTGCATGCATCAATAGACTATATTAAACACATGGCTTTGTGTTTATTCGAATGGTTTTCTAGACAAGTCGACAAAACGGGTTTTTGAAAAATTCGGCATCACTTCAGTTTTTGGGCAGTTTATATTTCTCCTGCCGTTTGACGTTTGTTACATGCGGCCCATCAGGTTGACGCCACTCATTAGGCACTGCTCGCAGATTGAAGTGCTCGGTTATGGTCACAGCCAGGAAAAAGTGCAATTTTGAATTGCGCTTTTAATCTCGTATGTCGGTTAAACTACCTGTTGGGTAAAAATACAAGCATTAGCATCCTTTCGTGTTTTTTAACCCGAGTTTTATCGAACGTTTTTGTGGTTTAAACGTCCCATCTTCAATCAGATGCAAATCATGTTTCCAGTTGTAAACGAGGTTTTTAAAAAAGGTGAATTCCGATAAGAGTAAAGTAGCGTTTTTTTTTAGAAAATTGCCATTCAGAAAATGGTAATCAGAATTAAAAATTGCCTTTTTTTCTTGAAAATCTAGTGTTGACAGAAAGTCATAAAACCGGCTTTTAAAGGTCATTTTTTCCGATGGAAATTTTGGCAACTTTCGAAAGAAAAGCTACTTTACTACAAACTTGAATTTATTCTTTTGAAGAAAACTCGTAAACAAACAGAACAAATTGACTTTTGATGGCTGCATTTCACCCTTTAGACCATGTGGAACTTTTTAAGAACAGTAACTTTTTTCGTTAAGGTTAACATTTAAACAGTTTAAGGTTAAAAAATTTGGAATGACAAGTAAAAAACCAAAAAAAAAACGTGCAAGAAAAGTTGGTGATATAAAGAACATTTTAAAACCTTGTTTTTCACTGTAAATAGCTGTAATTTCATAGTTGACTGTAATTTTCAATTCCAATCAACTTTTTCTTACGACAATTTTCGCAATTTTCAAAAGGAGGGATACGTTACTCTTGAGCAAAGTCCATTTTTTTGAAGAAACCTCGTATTGAAAGAAAAAAAAATGGTTTTTGATAGTTGAGTATTGAACTTTAGGCCTTGCAGAACTTTCATTTCATTAAGATTGATACTTAAAAAGTTTAAAGTAAAAAACCTGAAGTTAAAAGTTTAAGAACAGTTTCCAAAAACTCGCTTTATACCCGACACGTTCCTTTCTACTTCTTTCATGCGCTACTTAAATTTTTTTATTATTTTTTTACTTGTTATTACAAATTTTTTCACCGTAAACTTTTTAAACATTAATTTTTTCTCAAGGATCAAGTTGTTCTTCTCTGTCAACAGTTGATTTATTTATTTGTATGCGAGGTTTACTCAAGAAGATGAAGTTTGCATATGAGTGAAGCAGCTTTTGTTTTCAAAATATCAAAAATTACCTTAAGGAAAAGTTGAAGAGAATTGCAAATTTAAGTCAAATATGCAATAAAATCAATTTTTCTCGAAAAGTTGGCGCCAAACCAAATTCATCTTTTTGAGAAACCTCGCATACAATTGGAAAAAATTCACTTCTGATGATGCAAAACAATTTAAAATATCCAGAATAAAACACGAAAAAACATAGAAGTTGCGTATGAAAAAGCGAGTTATTGGAAAATTTCGCGCAAGGCCTTCAATTTTCCAACAGTGTATATTTCCTATGCCGTTTGATGTTAGTTACAGGGAGCGCATCCGGTTGACGCCTCTCATTAGGCGCTGCTCGCCAATTGAAGTGATCGTTCACATCACTTTTAAAACCATATTTTCCAGACCAATTAAAAAAAAACTTGAAGCTTAAAAGAGGCTGATAATATTGCAAATAAAACAATTAAAAAAAGAAAAACGTGCAACTAGTCCATTAGTTAAATGAAGGATTTCACTGATTTACACCACTTAACTTTTACTGTCAATTTCTGGTGAATGGATGCATAAAAAATAGGCCAGTCATCGATCATTTTAATCCTCCATGAATGGAGAAATGCAAATGGTTTCTCTATGGAAGGAATCGATCGGCGGGGGTTGTTGACCGTCTTGATTTCAGACCGGTCACCTTTTAAATTGCCGGTTTGTTTCAGGATTTCCACGTGTTTTTCGCAGATTTGAGAATGAAATCCGCCGGATTCTTATCTAACAGCACTGGAGTCTTGCAGAATATGGGCTCCTTTCAACGGCTGTTTGGACCTATGGAGATCAAACGTTCCTCACCTAAGCGAGGCTTTTTGGCCAATCATGGTGAGCAATATAAGTTTAAATACGAAGGTGTGCATGTTTTCAAAATTTACTGTTCCCCAAAATAAGCACTTTTTTCTTTTGCTGCTGATGTACTCTCCAGTTTTTTATTCAGCACTTTTAGGTTTTCTTCACATGCATTTCAAAATTGCCCTTTTTCTTGGTTTTCTTCAGCTTTTTAATCAATTGTCATCTTGTCCTCTCTGCATGCAATAAAGTATGATTTAGCGTGAAAATCCTCTTAGAAATCGAACAGTTTCACCAGCCAAATGAAATTGTTAAGGCTTTTGGTGTCAGTAGTACGAAATAATGTAGACTTTATAGCAAAATCATTAATTTCATGAGGATTTAAGGGAAAGTTCATATTTTTTCCAAAAGAAAATGATTACCATTCGTGATAAATGCGATGTCTGCCCACCTGCCATAATAATTGTTCGAAACTATTTAAACACACCTTCTCTCGAGTTATGTCTAGATGCTCGCAATTAAGTGCAGATAATTAGTACGTGTCCGAATTAGAAGAACTGCCTGGCATTGTTTAGAAAGTCAACTTTTCATTTGCGACTCCCACATGGAATATTGAACGAAAGTCTGCTGGAATTTATACCCATTTTAGTTACACTGTTTTATTTTTTTCCAGATGTTACCCATAGAAATCCGGTGACCGGACAGGGGATTCCGTCGCCGCATTGTAAAGCAGCTAAACGGAAAGCCAAAGAGCAGCAAGGTAAATAAACTGCTAATAACTTTGACAAGTTGCTGTGCCTTTAAATTTTACTTGTTAATGTAAGATTGTTTGCGTCCCTAATTTGCCAAACCATTATGTTCTTGTCGCAATAATCGTGTTGCCAACACGTTTTTGTTCCGCGAGTTTTTAATACAATTAAACGATTTTTCATGGTGCACAGTTAAGGATGTTAATGGCTATTAAGTTAAATAATGCAATGCAAAAACCGACTTCCTCGTTTCCTTGTTGGAGAGCGCGCAAACTTTGCATTCATCCGCGATTGCTCTTGAAACACATCATTTTTTTTAAGTGCGTTTTGATTTAATTTTAATTGACTGCTCGTGAAAGCTCTCTGCCCATCATGCGGGTAATTTGGATAAGAATCAGTGTTAAATGAAGGCAATTTGATGGGGTTTGGGAAGTTTTTCGGTTTAATGCACTTGCATTTTTCCTTGGAGATGTATATTTTTTTTGTTTTCAACTTATATTAAACATGCCTTGAAGACTGAAACAATTTCATAAACATATTTTTCAAAAGTTGTCGCCCTTAAAACTCAGTTACTTTAAGCGGTGAAGGTATCAAGTTCGAACGTAGCAACGCACGGGCCTCATTGCCTCTGCCATCGATTCATATGGGTGCGAGCGCGATAATTGAGCCTAGCTACGTTGCGAACTGACAAAATGGGAAGAAACTCCTAAAGAGTTATGTTTTTTAAATAATGGAATTTTTCGTCTGACAAAGTAAAAACATATAGGGTGTCCCCGTTAATCTTTGAAAACCTTCATAACTAACCGCACTCTCAAACTATTGAGCCTCCATAAATAAATTGCCTCAAATCTTTTTCGAATTGTTGGTTTTCGGTTTAAGGATTTTCCAATATAGAACGTAGGGAGGTTGCTCTACACAAAGCACCCAAAAGTGAATTTTCAACTGCACTGGTTTCTGAGAAAATAATGGCCAAACTTACTGTCTACGCAACCACAAAATTCAATCGCAATTTAAAAAAATCTGGAAAATAACCTGGTCATGGTTCAAAAACGAAATTTCTGCCGCATATAAAACAAGCTATGCCTAACAAAATCCATACAAAAGTCACTTTCTAACTTGACTGGTTTCTGAGGAAATAATTGTTAAACGACGGACTGCATAAATAAGCGCAAAATGCAAACAATTTTTGAAAAAATTCCCTGAGGATGATACAAAATCGAAACATTTTCCACTGATAGAGCGGACTTTGGCCTATAAATCTGATACAAAAGCGACTCTCTAACTTTGCAAGTTTATGACTAAATAAAACTCCACGTGCGAGTTAAAAAATTCTTGAAAATTGCCTGATGACGATTGAAAATCAAAATTTTTGTTTCATGTAAAACGGACTTTTCCCTATAAAATACATAGAAAAGTGACTTTTTCACTTTGCTTACTTTGTCAGTTTCTAAATAAATAACTATCAAACCCCTGGATATCAAAATCCCGCAAAAACAACCACCGCATTTATAAAAAATTTGTCCACTTTTAAAATAGATTTTGCTCTATAAACTAGGCATGGGTAACACTGAGTTGAGTTGCGCTTTTGAGTTGTTGCCGCTCTGTGAGTCGATGAGTTATAACTCATCCCGTCTGACTGCGCCGCACCGTGTATTACGCTATGACGCTTGTGGCGGACTTGATTCACAAACTTGAATTTTGTTTTTTGTTTATAGTATAAACTGAACCAAAATTCTACTTTTTCAACTGGCGACTTACAGAGAAAATACACGTGGAACTTCGTCCTGCAAAAGCAACCTCGTATATTGAGCGTAATTTAGTAAAATTTTCAAAAATTGCCAGCTGACTGAAAATTGATACTGTTTCTACAGTACAAAATCCATGCTAAATTGACTTAAAAGTGATGATTGAAATGAAAGTGTCGGGACTCCGGCCTGCAAAAATCAGTACGAAAACCAGATGCCAGTTAAAATTGTCAGTAATTTCCTGATGAAGACTGAAATTGGAAACTTTGTTCAGTTATAGAAGGGTCTTTGCCGTCCAAAATACAATTAAATTTGAATTTTGCGCTTAGCAAGTTGCAGAAGAAAAAATAAAAACTTCCAAGAAAACCAGACGCGATTCTCGAAAATCTGCAGGATGATTACATTTGATGCTAAAGAACAGTCGGTTTCTGTTGCTTAACTTGAAACCTCTTGAAAAAAGGCAATCTATTTTTATTTAATTTTGCCCTTTCTGGTCTGTTTCATTATCTCTCCTATTTACAGTTCACTCACACTTTAGCCCTGAGATTTTTGGAAAGTTTCTCCTTCAGCTAAAGTGAGCTTCTCAAATTCACCTTCAATTACTGCTATTTGTTGATAACTTTGAGGTTTAAGTGAAAATGTGTGATATTTTTACTCTTTTTGTTAATGCCATTTAATTTTTTTCAGAAGTTTCACGCAGAAATCCTGTTACTGGAGAGGGAGTTTCTTCGTGGGACTGTAAAGCGACTAAAAGGAAAACCAAACTGAACCAAGGTAAATAAACTAATAATTGCTTTGGCAAGATAATTGGCCTTTACATTTTACTCTGCTTCTACCGGATAAAGTTAAATGCGCAAATTCACCTTCCCACGTCCATAGATTATCAATTTTCTCGTTCTGGTTTGGAAATTGACAATTTTGAGCTCCAAGCGAACCTTCGCGGGATTTCCAACTTTTCCATTAACACTGTTCAATTTTTTCAGATGTTGCACACCGAAATCCGGTAACTGGACAAGGGGTTTCTTCATGGGATTGCAAAGCGGATAAACTGAAAGCCAAAGTGCACCAAGGTAAATAAAGCACTAAAAACCTTGCGTTCCTAATTTGCCAAAACATCAGGTTTTCAAAACGTTTTTGTTCTGAGAAAGATTTTTCATGGTGCACAGTATCGGCTTCCTCATTTCCTTGTTGGAGAGCTCGCAAATTTTCGAAAAACTCACAATTTTTTTCATATTTTGCCTTGCTCAAAACCTGCATTTTCTGAGCGCTGAAGGTACCAAGTTGGAACGTAGCATCGCACTGGCCATCGTGTTGCTCCTATACTCTCATATGTGTGCGAGTGAGACAACCGATGCCAGGTTACGTTCTCGAATGGGGAAAATCAGTACCATTTAATCAAATAAAAAACGCTCTAATGGCACTTTCTGCTTGAAGAGGTATTGCAGGAGAAATGCGAGTCTAGAGAGTAAAATTTGAAAAAATTTCCAAACTAGTAATCAACCGAAAAATAATCGTGTCATTAATTATACACCGATTGGCAACAGTGAGCATTTCTTTGGCTTATTAGGAACCAGCTGCGGTTTACCCCGATAACTAGATATGTAACGTTTTCTTACTAAGAATAGTACACATCGCTGATTTTAACCATATTTTTAATTTGTTTTTTCTAGAACGCAATCCCGTTACCGGCGAAACCTACTTGATAGCCTGTCCAACAGAAATCCCGACCAAACTAAACAACAATTCGTCCATCTACATCAAAACCCAGGCAATTCAGAATGGAAACATGTAATTTTTCGACTCCCGACATGCGATTTGTTGCTGACTAATTCGGTTCAGATTAATTATTTTATTATTTAATTATTATTGTTTAAATTAAGCACTTGGATTTTTTTCTTGTAGGTCTAGATTTTATTTTTGCGCTAGCAACAAAAATAGTAAGTTTAGTTGCCTCGACCATCTCTTATTGATAAAAATACGTCATATTTTATTATACGACTAATATTTTTAATTACTCGTTAACTTTAGAACGGTCAATTTTCATCGACTTAAGTTTCCGCCCTTAAGTGCAGACTGCTGAAACATTCGCCGATTCTAAATCATCTTATTGTCCTAGTTTTAGCTGTTTATTTAATAGTATTGTAATCAGTTAACGAAGTAACGCTCTATAGTCAGTTTTATTTATCAGATATATGCTTTTTATATGATATGGTTTTTTATTTATTGTCCCTCTGATGGTGGCCTCTGATTGTGTATGCGAAATTATTTTTCGAAACGTTGCCTCTTTTTAAACTGAACTATTTGAAGCGCTGAAGGTATCAAGTTCGAACGTAGCACCTCACCTAGTTTGTGCACCGCGCATCAACTCCTATGTGTGCGAGTGAGATTACCGATGGGAGCTACGTTCTGGAATGGGAGAATCAGTAACAACATAATTTTAAGTATTAAAAATACTTGCAATTCTTCCCGACTGATAAAAGACATTATTGTTAGAGCCTTTAAATCACTGGTTCAGCTCCACGATAAATTGCAAGCTCAAACCTTGCCATTGAACGATATTTAGTTGCGGCGGAAGCGCATAATAATTGTTTTTCCGCTATTAAGCCCATTATTTGAAAATCTTAAAGCGCATTACAATCTATGGTCTGTTTCATTCATGGCGGAAGATCATTAACTGGACAGCACCGTGCCCGGACTTTTCACGCAGCAAATTCCCCAACTTTTGCGATATTTTCAGAGCCCACTTTGTGAACGTTTGATGCTGGATTTTCACATCAGAAAATAGTTTGCTGGCAAGTTTCACCCAGGGATTTTACGCTAAGACTCAATGGAAAATATCTAGCAATTTGTTAAAGGACGGCTCTGTGCCTGCACCGCGTAACGGTTCGCCGAGCTCTTTACGTTCGCTGAATACCATAAAGTGCATCAAACGTGGTTCTACGTGGTTCTACATAGCACGATCAGACATTATTAGTTTAGGGTACCTGGAATCCACTATGGGATCAATAACACTTTGTAGTTTCATTTCGGCAAATCGCTGCAACGTGCAAGAATGCTCTTGTTATGTAACTTGGCTCGCTTCGAGAATGGGGACGGTGCCAGAGGAAGAATAACAATGTAAACGCAGTTTGCAATCAAATAAAAAAACACCTTCAAGAACACGAAGTCATTCAGTCCTCAAAAGAAGTGGGAAAATGCGTTAAATGCAAAAAACAGGCAGAAAATTGAACATTTTTTCGACACAAGTTGTTTTTTTGCAAATCCATGAACTGCGGAAACACTATAAATAAACCAATACCATTTCCATTTTATGCTTAAAACAACGATCATTCGCCATTCTGTGTAGACTGTTCGCATCTGCCACTTTTGTATTATCCCATAGCCTCAAGAATAAAACGAGCAATTTTTTAACAAAATATTCCAAAACCTTTTCCTAATTTCGTGTTAAAATTAGATAAACCTTTGAAGAACCATCAGATAACAAGAGAGCAAAAAACTGAAACGCGCTTGTTAACGTTAGAATATTGATTGAAGGATACTGAATACGAAATAAGTTCATATATATGCGTAGCAGTAGAAAATTAATGGATTCTCATGGTAGTTTTAATGGCACGGCATTGTAGGCAGCGAGCGTATATCTCTATGCAAAGTCACAACTTTATTGCGAACATCGGCAGAGTAACTTGGGAAATTTAATTTAGATCCATTGTACTCATCCACGTGCTTGAGATAAATATGTAATCGAATTTAATAAACACAAATACAGCTAGAGCGCCGGAAAATCACTCTCTGGCTGGCAGATAACCCGGAATTTCCTCTTCTTTAATGAGCGGTTACGTCCACATTTCCATAGAGTTTGCTTGCATTGGCTTGTCTTTATTTGCCAATATTATTCGTGTGCTTCAAACGACGTAACTTGAATTGTATACTCAAAATATTTAATTGACTCATAAAGGAAATTTTCAGCTTAAAAAACGCGCATAACTCAGAAAGCAGGGCGAGTGCCTCTGTTCAGTTGAACTTGAAGTCTTAGGCTCTAAGTTGGTGAAGCTTCCTGCAAATGCAGGCCCTGGGTGGTTTTTCAGAATATTTTACTTTGCACCTCGCACTCAGCAAGCTGGGAAGCTTTCAGATTCAAACTATGAGTGCATAACTCAGAAATTAAGGCGAGTAGCTGCTTCATTGGCCACTTGAAAGTGAAACATGCACCTGCAAGTTTATAAGTTTAATTAAAATCGACGAACTTAGTGATTTTTCCGCGGTTTTTACATTTCACATTGCAAGCGACAATAACTGAAACTTTCCGCTTCAAAGAAAAGTCTGCAACTCGGAAATATTCAGATTCAAATTCCTCGAGTTTCACGGATATTCAACGGCTCCAGGATTTTTTACAAGCTTTTATATCGCAATCCACCATAACTGAAACTTTCAGCTTCAAATGAGAATGGGCATAACTCAGAAGCCAGCACAACTTTGGACAATTGAAGCTGAAGTATTAAGCTAAAATTCCAAAGACTTTCACTAACATGCACGAATGTAGTGATTTTTCAAGAGCTTTTTCATTTCAGTTTGAAATCGACGTCTTGAAAGCAAAATTGCATAACTCAGAAAGTGGAATAACTGGGTGCTTGAAACTTTCAAGAGCTGAAGCTGAATCATCAAGCTCAAAGCTAATAGAGTTTCACTAAAATACAAGCCTTTTTTCAGAAGCGTTTTCATGCCGCATTGAAATCAACAACAATACACGCGTTAAGGTTGACAGGAAAACTCTATAACTCAGAAACCTGCCCAGGTGGCTCTTTGAAACTTTAGGCGCTTGAAGCTGAAACATTGAGATCTAAGTTGAGAGAGTTTGCCTCAAGTTCCAGAATTAATAATTTTTTTAGAAGCATCTGAATTTCACATTAAAATGAACAAGAATAGGCGCTTCCAGTTGGAAAGTAAAAATGCATAACTCAGAAACTGGAGCCACTGGGTGCGTGAAACTTTACACAACTGAAGCTGAAGCGTCAAGTTAAACGTCCGTAAAATTTCGCTAAAATTCAAGCATTCAGTGATTTTTGAGATTATTTTTTATTTTGCGTTGAAATCAACAACTATAGTAACTATCAGCTTGAAAAAGGATTGCTAACTCAGAAACGGGGGTAACATGAAACGTTGAACACCCAAATCTGAAGTATCAAGCTAAAAGTGCGCATAGTTTCATTAAAATCCAAGTATGCAGTGAATTTTCATAAGCTTTTCCATTTCATGTAGAAATCAATAAAAGAAAGTTTACGCTTGAAAGGACAACTCCATAACTCAGAAACTTGGACAAGTGGTTGCCTGAAAAGTTGCTCAACTGAACAAGAACCGTTAGGCTTCAGATCGACCGAATTTAACTAGAATCCGCATTCTCAAATTGTTAAAAAATTAAATTAAAAAATAGTTGAAGTTTCGAACTCAGAAAGCAGGGCCAGTGCCTCTGTTCAGTTGAACTTGAAGTCTTAGGCTCTAAGTTGGTGAAGTTTCCCGCAAATGTAAGCACTGGGTGGTTTTTCAGAAGATTTTACTTTGCACCTCGCACTCAGCAAGCGAAGAAGTTTTCAGCTTCAGACTATGAGTGCATAACTCAGAAATTAAGGCGAGTAGCTGCTTCATTGGCCACTTGAAAGTGAAACATGCACCTGCAAGTTTAAAAGTTTAATTAAAATCGATGTTTTTACATTTCACATTGCAAGCGACAATAACTGAAACTTTCCGCTTCAAAGAAAAGTCTTCAACTCGGAAAGCAAAGCAAGTGGCTACTTGAAACTTTCACCAGTTGACTCTGGAATATTCAGCTTCAAATTGCTCGAGTTTAACGGATATTCAACGGCTCCAGGATTTTTTACAAGCGTTTATATCGCAATCCACCATAACTGAAACTTTCAAAAATGAGAAAGGGCATATCTCAGAAACCAGCACAACTTTGGACAATTGAAGCTGAAGTATTAAGCTAAAATTCCAAAGACTTTCACTAACATGCACGAATGTAGTGATTTTTCAAGAGCTTTTTCATTTCACTTTGAAATCGACGGCTTGAAAGCAAAATTGCATAACTCAGAAAGTGGAATAACTGGGTGCTTGAAACTTTCAAGAGCTGAAGCTGAATCATCAAGCTCAAAGCTAATAGAGTTTCACTAAAATACAAGCCTTTTTTCAGAAGCGTTTTCATGCCGCATTGAAATCAACAACAATACACGCGTTAAGGTTGACAGGAAAACTCTATAACTCAGAAACCTGCCCAGGTGGCTCTTTGAAACTTTAGGTGCTTGAAGCTGAAACATTGAGATCTAAGTTGAGAGAGTTCGCCTCAAATTCCAGAATTAATAAATTTTTTAGAAGCATCCATGTCATATATTCAACGGCTCCACGATTTCTTACAAGCTTTTAAATCGCAATCCAACATAACTTAAGCTTTCAGCTTCAAATGAAAACGGCATAACTCAGAAACCAGCACAACTTTGGACAATTGAAGCCGAAGTATTAAGCTAAAATTCCAAAGACTTTCACTAACATGCACGAATGTAGTGATTTTTCAAGAGCGTTTTCATTTCACTTTGCTTGCAAAATTGCTTAACTCAGAAAGTGGAGTAACTGGGTGCTTGAAACTTTCAAGAGCTGAAGCTGAATCATCAAGCTCAAAGCTAATAGAGTTTCACTAAAATACAAGAATTTTTCAGAAGCGTTTTCATGACACATTGAAATCAACAATATAAACGTTAAGGTTGACAGGAAAACTCTATAACTCAGAAACCTGCCCAGGTGGCTCCTTGAAACTTTAGGTGCTTGAAGCTGAAACACTGAGATCTAAGTTGAGAGAGTTCGCCTCAAATTCCAAAATTAATTAATTTTTTAGAACCATCTGAATTTCACATTAAAATGAACAAGAATAGGCGCTCCCAGTTGGAAATTAAAAATGCATAACTCCGAAAGTGAAGCCACTGGGTGCGTGAAACTTTACACAACTGAAGCTGAAGCATCAAGTTAAACGTCGGTAAAACTTGGCTAAAATTCAAGCATTCAGTGATTTTTTAGATGATTTTTCATTTTGCGTTGAAATCAACAATTATAGTAACTATCAGCTTGAAAAAAAGTTGCATAACTGAGGAACTAGGATAACTGGGTGCTTGAAACTTTCAAGAGCTGAAGCTGAATCATCATGCTCAAAACTAATAGAGTTTCACTAAAATACAAGCATTTTTCAGAAGCGCTTTCATGCCGCATTGAAATCAACACCAATAGATGCGTCACGCTTGACCTGAAAACTCTATAACTCAGAAACCTGCCCAAGTGGCTCCTTGAAACTTTAGGTGCTTGAAGCCGAAACATTGAGATCTAAGTTGAAAGAGTTCGCCTCAAATTCCAGAATTAATAAATTTTTTAGAAGCATCTGAATTTCACATTAAAATGAACAAGAATAGGCGCTTCCAGTTGGAAAGTAAAAATGCATAACTCAGAAACTGGAGCCACGGGGTGCGTGAAATTTTACACAACTGAAGCTGAAGCATCAAGTTAAACGTCGGTAAAATTTCGCTAAAATTCAAGCATTCAGTAATTTTTCAGATGATTTTTCATTTTGCGTTGAAATCAACAACTATAGTAACTATTAGCTTGAAAAAGAATTGCAAACTCAGAAACTGGGGTAACATGAAACGTTGAACACCCAAATCTGAAGCATCAATCTAAAAGTGCGCAAAGTTTCACGTTTGCAGTGATTTAAAATCCAAGTTTGCAGTGATTTTCCATGAGCTTTTCCATGTCATGTTGAAATCAATAAAAGAAAGTTTACGCTTGAAAGGACAACTCCTTAGCTCAGAAACATGGACAAGTGGTTGCCTGAAAATTTGCTCAATTGAAGAAGAACCGTTAGGCTTCACATCGACCGAATTTCACTAGTTTCGAACTCAGAAAGCAGGGCCACCGCCTCTGTTCAGTTGAACTTGAAGTCTTAGGCTTTAAGTTGGTGAAGTTTCTCGCAAATTCAAGCACTGGGCGGTTTTTAGAAGATTTTACTTTGCATCGCGCACTCAGCAAGCGTGGAAGCTTTCAACTTCAGACTATGAGTGCATAACTCAGAAATTAAGGCGAGTAGCTACTTCATTGATCACTTGAAAGTGAAACATGCACCTGCAAGTTTAAAAGTTTAACTAAAATCAAAGTTTTTAAATTTTACATTGCAAGCGACAATAACTGAAACTTTCCGCATCAAAGAAAAGTTTTCAACTCGGAAAGCAAAGCAAGTGGCGACTTGAAACGTTCACCAGTTGACTCTGGTATATGCAGCTTCACATTGATCGAGTTTCACGGATATTCAACGGCTCCACGATTTCTTACAAGCTTTTATATCGCAATCCACCATAACTGAAGCTTTCAGCTTTAAATGAAAATAGCATATCTCAGAAACCAGCACAACTTTGGACAATAGAAGCTGAAGTATTAAGCTAAAATTCCAAAGGCTTTCACTAAGTCTTCAACTCGGAAAGCAAAGCAAGTGGCTACTTGAAACATTCACCAATTGACTCTGGTATATTCAGCTCCAAATTCCTCGAGTTTCACGGATATTCAACGGCTCCAGGATTTTTTACAAGCTTTTAAATTGCAATCCACCATAACTGAAACTTTCAGCTTCAAATGAGAATGGGCATAACTCAGAAGCCAGCACAACTTTGGACAATTGAAGCTGACGTATTAAGCTAAAATTCCAAAGACTTTCACTAACATGCACGAATGTAGTGATTTTTCAAGAGCTTCTTCATTTCAGTTTGAAATCGGCGTCTTGAAAGCAAAATTGCATAACTGAGAAAGTGGAGTAACTGGGTGCTTCAAACTTTCAAGAGCTGAAGCTGAATTGTCAAGCTCAAAGTTAATAGAGTTTCACTAAAATACAAACATTTTTCAGAAACGTTTTCATGCCGCATTGAAATCAACAACAATAGATGTGTCACGCTTGAAAGGAAAACTCTATAACTCAGAAACCGGACCAGGTGGCGCCTTGAAACTTTAGGTGCCTAAAGCTGAAACATTGAGATCTAAGTTGAGGGAGATTCGCTCAAATTCCAGAGTTAATTAATTTTTTGGAAGCATCTGAGTTTCACATTAAAATGAACAAGAATAGGCGCTTCCAGTTGGAAAGTAAAAATGCATAACTAAGAAACTGGAGCCACCGGGTGCGTGAAACTTTACACAACTGAAGCTGAATCGTCAAGTTAAACGTCGGTAAATTTTCGCTAAAATTCAAGCATTCAGTGATTTTTCAGATGATTTTTCATTTTGCGTTGAAATCAACAATTATAGCATGTATCAGCTTGAAAAAAAATTGCATAACTCAGAAACTGGGGTAACTGGGTGCGTAAAACGTTGAACACCCAAATCTGAAGCATCAATCTAAAAGTGCGCAAAGTTTCACTAAAATCCAAGTTTGCAGTGATTTTCCATGAGCTTTTCCATGTCATGTTGAAATCAATAAAAGAAAGTTTACGCTTGAAAGGACAACTCCTTAGCTCAGAAACATGGACAAGTGGTTGCCTGAAAAGTTGCTCAACTGAAGAAGAACCGTTAGGCTTCACATCGACCGAATTTCACTAGAATCTGCATTCTCAAATTGTTAAAAAATTAAATTAAAAAATAGTTGAAGTTTCGAACTCAGAAAGCAGGGCCAGTGCCTCTGTTCAGTTGAACTTGAAGTCTTAGGCTCTAAGTTGGTGAAGTTTCTCGCAAATGCAAGCACTGGTTGGTTTTCTAGAAGAGTTTACTTTGCATCGCGCACTCAGCAAGCGTGGAAGCTTTCAGCTTCAGACTATGAGTGCATAACTCAGAAATTAAGGCGAGTAGCTACTTCATTGACCACTTTAAAGTGAAACATGCACCTGCAAGTTTAAAAGTTTAATTAAAATCGAGGTTTTTACATTTCACATTGCAAGCGACTATAACTGAAACTTTCCGCTTCAAAGAAAAGTCTTCAACTCGGAAAGCAAAGCAAGTAGCTACTTGAAACTTTCACCAGTTAGATCTGGAATATTCAGCTTCAAATTGCTCGAGTTTAACGGATATTCAAAGGCTCCAGGATTTTTTACAAGAATTTATATTGAAATCCACCATAACTGAAACTTTCAAAAATGAGAAAGGGCATAACTCAGAAACCAGCGCAACTTTGGACAATTGAAGCTGATGCATTAAGCTAAAATTTCAAAGACTTTCACTAACATGCACGAATGTAGTGATTTTTCAAGAGCTTTTTCATTTCAGTTTGAAATCGGCGTCTTGAAAGCAAAATTGCATAACTGAGAAAGTGGAGTAACTGGGTGCTTCAAACTTTCAAGAGCTGAAGCTGAATTGTCAAGCTCAAAGTTAATAGAGTTTCACTAAAATACAAACATTTTTCAGAAACGTTTTCATGCCGCATTGAAATCAACAACAATAGATGTGTCACGCTTGAAAGGAAAACTCTATAACTCAGAAACCGGACCAGGTGGCGCCTTGAAACTTTAGGTGCCTAAAGCTGAAACATTGAGATCTAAGTTGAGGGAGATTCGCTCAAATTCCAGAGTTAATTAATTTTTTGGAAGCATCTGAGTTTCACATTAAAATGAACAAGAATAGGCGCTTCCAGTTGGAAAGTAAAAATGCATAACTAAGAAACTGGAGCCACCGGGTGCGTGAAACTTTACACAACTGAAGCTGAATCGTCAAGTTAAACGTCGGTAAATTTTCGCTAAAATTCAAGCATTCAGTGATTTTTCAGATGATTTTTCATTTTGCGTTGAAATCAACAATTATAGCATGTATCAGCTTGAAAAAAAATTGCATAACTCAGAAACTGGGGTAACTGGGTGCGTAAAACGTTGAACACCCAAATCTGAAGCATCAATCTAAAAGTGCGCAAAGTTTCACTAAAATCCAAGTTTGCAGTGATTTTCCATGAGCTTTTCCATTTCATGTTGAAATCAATAAAAGAAAGTTTACGCTTGAAAGGACAACTCCATATCTCAGAAACATGGATAAGTAGTTGCCTGAAAAGTTGCTCAACTGAAGAAGAACCGTTAGGCTTCACATCGACCGAATTTCACTAGAATCCGCATTCTCAAATTGTTAAAAAATTAAATTAAAAAATAGTTGAAGTTTCGAACTCAGAAAGCAGGGCCAGTGCCTCTGTTCAGTTGAACTTGAAGTCTTAGGCTCTAAGTTGATGAAGTTTCTCGCAAATGCACGCACTGGTTGGTTTTCCAGAAGATTTTACTTTGCATCGCGCACTCAGCAAGCGTGGAAGCTTTAAGCTTCAGACTATGAGTGCATAACTCAGAAATTAAAGCGAGTAGCTGCTTCAAGCATTGACCACTTGAAAGTAAAACATGCACCTGCAAGTTTAAAAGTTTAATTAAAATCGATGTTTTTACATTTCAAATTGCAAGCGACAATAACTGAAACTTTCCGCTTCAAAGAAAAGTTTTCAACTCGGATAGCAAAGCAAGTGGCGACTTGAAACGTTCACCAGTTGACTCTGGTATATGCAGCTCCAAATTGATCGAGTTTCACGGATATTCAACGGCTCCACGATTTCTTACAAGCTTTTAAATCGCAATCCACCATAACTGAAACTTTCAGCTTCAAATGGGAAAGGGCATAACTCATAAACCAGCACAACTTTGGACAATTGAAGCTGAAGTATTAAGCTAAAATTCCAAAGACTTTCACTAACATGCACGAATGTAGTGATTTTTCGAGAGCTTTTTCATTTCACTTTGAAATCGACGGCTTGAAAGCAAAATTGCGTAACTCAGAAAGTGGAGTAACTGGGTGCTTGAAACTTTCAAGAGCTGAAGCTGAATCATCATGCTCAAAACTAATAGAGTTTCACTAAAATACAAGCATTTTTCAGAAGCGCTTTCATGCCGCATTGAAATCAACACCAATAGATGCGTCACGCTTGACCTGAAAACTCTATAACTCAGAAACCTGCCCAAGTGGCTCCTTGAAACTTTAGGTGCTTGAAGCCGAAACATTGAGATCTAAGTTGAAAGAGTTCACCTCAAATTCCAGAACTAATAAATTTTTTAGAATCATCTGAATTTCACATTAAAATAAACAAAAATAGGCGCTTCCAGTTGGAAAGTAAAAATGCATACCTCAGAAACTGGAGTCACTGGGTGCGTGAAAATTTACACAACTGAAGCTGAAGCGTCAAGTTAATCGTCCGTAAAATTTCGCTAAAATTCAAGAATTCAGTGATTTTTCAGATGATTTTTCATTTTGTGTTGAAATCAACAATTATAGTAACTAGCAGCTTGAAAAAAATTGCATAACTGAGGAATTGGGGTAACGGGGTGCTTGAAACTTTCAAGAGCTGAAGCTGAATCATCAAGCTCAAAGCTAATAGAGTTTCACTAAAATACAAGCACTTTTCAGAAGCACTTTCTTGCCGCATTGAAATCAACACCAATAGATGCGTCACGCTTGACCTAAAAACTCTATAACTCAGAAACCTGCCCAAGTGGATCCTTGAAATTTTAGCTGCTTGAAGCTGAAACATTAAGATCTAAGTTGAAAGAGTTCGCCTGAAATTCCAGAGTTAATAAATTTTTTAGAAGCATCTGAATTTCACATTAAAATGAACAAGAATAGACGCTTCCAGTTGGAAAGTAAAAATGCATAACTCAGAAACTGGAGTGACTGGGTGCGTGAAACTTTACACAACTGAAGCTGAAGCATCAAGTTAAATGTCGGTAAAATTTATCGAAAATTCAAGTTTTTAGTGATTTTTCAGATGATTTTTCATTTTGCGTTGAAATCAACAACTATAGCAAGAATCAGCTTGAAAAAAAAATGCATAACTCAGAAACTGCGGTAACTGGGTGCGTGAAACGTTGAACAACCGAATCTGAAACATCAAGCTAAAAGTGCGGAAAGTTTCACTAAAATCCAAGTTTGCAGTGATTTTCCATGAGCTTTTCCATTTCATGTTGAAATCAATAAAAGAAAGTTTACGCTTGAAAGGACAACTCCATAGCTCAGAAACATGGATAAGTAGTTGCCTGAAAAGTTGCTCAACTGAAGAAGAACCGTTAGGCTTCACATCGACCGAATTTCACTAGAATCCGCATTCTCAAATTGTTAAAAAATTAAATTAAAAAATAGTTGAAGTTTCGAACTCAGAAAGCAGGGCCAGTGCCTCTGTTCAGTTGAACTTGAAGTCTTAGGCTCTAAGTTGGTGAAGTTTCTCGCAAATGCAAGCACTGGTTGGTTTTCCAGAAGATTTTACTTTGCACCTCGCACTCAGCAAGCGGAGGAGCTTTCAGCTTCAGACGATGAGTGCATTACTCAGAAATTAAGGCGAGTAGCTGCTTCATTGACCAATTGAAAGTGAATCATGCACCTGAAAGTTTAAAAGTTTAAGTAAAATCGAAGTTTTTACATTTCACGTTGCAAGCGACAATAACTGAAACTTTCCGCTTCAAAGAAAAGTTTTCAACTCGGATAGCAAAGCAAGTGGCGACTTGAAACGTTCACCAGTTGACTCTGGTATATGCAGCTCCAAATTGATCGAGTTTCACGGATATTCAACGGCTCCACGATTTCTTACAAGCTTTTAAATCGCAATCCACCATAACTGAAACTTTCAGCTTCAAATGGGAAAGGGCATAACTCATAAACCAGCACAACTTTGGACAATTGAAGCTGAAGTATTAAGCTAAAATTCCAAAGACTTTCACTAACATGCACGAATGTAGTGATTTTTCGAGAGCTTTTTCATTTCACTTTGAAATCGACGGCTTGAAAGCAAAATTGCGTAACTCAGAAAGTGGAGTAACTGGGTGCTTGAAACTTTCAAGAGCTGAAGCTGAATCATCAAGCTCAAAGCTAGTAGAGTTTCACTAAAATACAAGCATTTTTCAGAAGCGTTTTTATGACAAATTGAAATCAACAACAATAGAAAAGTTAAGGTTGACAGGAAAACTCTATAACTCAGAAACCTGCCTTGAAACTTTAGGTGCTTGAAGCTCAGACATTGAGATCTAAGTTGAGAGAGTTCGCCTCAAATTCCAGAATGAATTAATTTTTTAGAAGCATCTGAATTTTACATTAAAATGAACAAGAATAGGCGCTTACAGTTGGAAATTAAAAATGCATAACTCAGAAACTGGAGTCACTGTGTGCGTGAAACTTTACACAACTGAAGCTGAAGCATCAAGTTAAACGTCGGTAAAATTTCGCTAAAATTCAAGCATTTAGTGATTTTTTAGATGATTTTTCATTTGGCGTTGAAATGAACAACTATAGTAACTATCAGCTTGAAAAAGAATTGCAAACTTAGAAACTGGGGCTACATGAAACGTGGAACACCCAAATCTGAAGTATCAAGCTAAAAGTGCGCAAAGTTTCACTAAAATCCAAGTATGCAGTGATTTTTATAAGCTTTTCCATTTCATGTTGAAATCAATGAAAGAAAGTTCACGCTTGAAAGGAAAACTCCATAACTCAGAAACTTGGACAAGTGGTTGCCTGAAAAATTGTTCAACTGAAGAAGAAGCGTTAGGCTTAACGTCGACCGAATTTCACTAGAATCGCATTCTCAAATTGTTAAAAAAAATATAAAAAAATTAGTTCAAGTTTCGGACTCTTTAATTAAAATGTGCTTTTGACTCCATTGGGCTAATAGGAGAAAAGCCCAGACCTGAACTTCCTGTCGGATTTGTAAAACGTTTACATAAATCGCCCCGCCCACACGTACGAGCATAACAAGATACTTGTTGGGGGTTTTGGAGATAACCGATATAGCTGCCCTTTTACGTTTGAAGAGCCCTTCGGCGCCCACAAAAAACCACCAACTTTGACCTAAGCTAAATAACCTTTTCAATTATAATCCGTATAGGTCCTCTCTTGCAGCGGCAGGTAAATATCTTTTAACACAAAATGTTTTATTTTCGATTGGAAAAAAGGTTGCATTTAATAATGTGGCTTTGAAACGATTGTGGGTCGGTTGTTATCTTCTCGAAAAAGGGTCGTCTTTTTTGTTAGTAAAATGCCCTTATGACTTTTTTTTGGGGGGCGATTTTCCATATGTACGTCTTCGGTTGGAACGTTCTGTTGACAAATGTTGTCTTTGGAATTATTTGAGCGTAAGCTCAATCACACTGATTGGATATGACAACTGTAGATATAAATATGGGAATTTGTATGCTCAAATGAGTTCATTTTTTGAACGTTTTCCACTGCAGGGGCTTGATGGTGTCTAGTATTTATTTCTTCTTTTCATCTTGTTGTTGGTTATTTTGCTGCTTTATTCGGGCTCGAGGCTGCTTGTTGGGACGCTCCTAAAAACACTCCTAATGTTGGATTTCGTAGCACCCACAAGAATATAATGGAAAGGAATTTGCTTTCTTTTAACCAGCGGTTTGAATGCAATTTCTGATCTTTTAAAGTGGGCTTTGTTATCTGCGATTGGTAGAGTAGATAGTCGAAGATCGAAGTAGCTACTTACAGATAGAAAACGATGGAAGTGAAGAAAGGACAAACGCATTTCAGTAATTGAGCAAAAACTGCCAGGGAATTTTGGAAAAATTCTATTTTTGACCCAACAGATTAATTGGATGTTTCCAATTGCTTGTGTTGAGATCATCATCAATTAGCAGAAGTCGTTATTTACACGTATCGACGTTTCGCCTATTTTTATAAGCTGCGCCTATGCCAGCTGAGGTGAATACAGTTATAAAAAACAGTTACCCCTTTTCTGAGTTAAGTAATTTTATTTTCAAGCTGGAAGCTTCTATTTTCTTCAAACTGGAAACTTCTATTCTTGCTGATTTTAATGTGAGTCCTTGCATTTGACGGAAACTCTATCAACTTTAGACTCAATGTTTCAGCTTCAACTGTGTAAAGTTTGAAGAAGCCACTTGTCCAGGTTTCTGAGTTATAGAGTTTTACTTTCAAGCTTACAGTTTCTATTGTTGTTGATTTCAACGTTAATTGAAAAAGCTTTTGGAAAATCACTACATGCTTGAATTTTAGTGAAAGTCCACGGTGTTTTAGCCTGATGCTGCAGCTTCAGTTGTGCAAAGTTTCACAGACCCCGTTACCCCAGTTTCTGAGTTATGCAATTTTATTTCCAGGCTGGAAGCTTCTATCCTTTTTTTCTCTGTGTAGCTGCTATGTCCAGTTGCTCAGTTTCTGGAGACTAAAGTTTGGATGTGTGTGACAAATCAGTCGTTTGCCGGATTTACGTGAAACTTTTCCCAGTTTTCACTTCACATTTCGACTCTGCGTCCTGAAAATTCCAGATGTCGCCTTTCTTTGGTTGTGGAGCAATTAATTTTTCTCTGTGTATCTGCTAAGTCCAGCTGTTCAGTTTCGGGAGAATAGAGTTTGGATGTTTGTGAAATCTCAGTCGTTGTACGGATTTAAGTGAAACTTTGCACAGTTTTCACCTCGCATTTCAACTCTGCGTCCTGAAAATTCCTGATGTCGCCTTGCTTTGGTTTTGGAGCAATGTATTTTTCTCTGTGTATCTGCTAAGTCTCAGATGCTCAGTTTCTGCAGACTAAAGTTTGGATGTTTGTAAAAAATCAGTCGTTGTACGCATTTACGTGAAACTTTACATAGCTTCCACGTCGCATTTCAGCTCTGCGTCCTGAAAATTCCAGATGTCGCCTTGCTTTGGTTTTGGAGCAATGCATTTTTTTCTCTGTGTATCTGCTAAGTCCAGTTGCTCAGTTTCTGGAGAATAAAGTTTGGATGTTTGTGAAAACTCAGTCGTTGTACGGATTTAAGTGAAACTTTGCACAGTTTTCACCTCGCATTTCGACTCTGCGTCCTGAAAATTCCAGATGTCGCCTTGCTTTGGTTTTGGAGCAATGCATTTTTCTCTGTGTATCTGCTAAGTCTCAGATGCTCAGTTTCTGCAGACTAAAGTTTGGATGTTTGTAAAAAATCAGTGGTTGTACGCATTTACGTGAAACTTTACATAGCTTCCACGTCGCATTTCAGCTCTGCGTCCTGAAAATTCCAGACGTCGCCTTGCTTTGGTTTTGGAGCAATGCATTTTTTTATATGTGTATCTGCTAAGTCCAGTTGCTCAGTTTCTGGAGAATAAAGTTTGGATGTTTGTGAAAACTCAGTCGTTGTACGGATTTAAGTGAAACTTTGCACAGTTTTCACCTCGCATTTCGACTCTGCGTCCTGAAAATTCCAGATGTCGCCTTGCTTTGGTTTTGGAGCAATGTATTTTTCTCTGTGTATCTGCTAAGTCTCAGATGCTCAGTTTCTGCAGACTAAAGTTTGGATGTTTGTAAAAAATCAGTCGTTGTACGCATTTACGTGAAACTTTACATAGCTTCCACGTCGCATTTCAGCTCTGCGTCCTGAAAATTCCAGATGTCGCCTTGCTTTGGTTTTGGAGCAATGCATTTTTCTCTGTGTATCTGCTAAGTCCAGTTGCTCAGTTTCTGGAGAATAAAGTTTGGATGTTTGCGAAAACTCAGTCGTTGTACGGATTTAAGTGAAACTTTGCACAGTTTTCACCTCGCATTTCGACTCTGCGTCCTGAAAATTCCAGATGTCGCCTTGCTTTGGTTTTGGAGCAATGCATTTTTCTCTGTGTATCTGCTAAGTCCAGTTGCTCAGTTTCTGGAGACTAAAGTTTGGATGTTTGTAAAAAATCAGTCGTTGTTCGCATTTACGTGAAACTTTACATAGCTTCCACGTCGCATTTCAGCTCTGCGTCCTGAAAATTCCAGATGTCGCCTTGCTTTGGTTTTGGAGCAATGCATTTTTTTCTCTGTGTATCTGCTAAGTCCAGTTGCTCAGTTTCTGGAGAATAAAGTTTGGATGTTTGTGAAAACTCAGTCGTTGTACGGATTTAAGTGAAACTTTGCACAGTTTTCACCTCGCATTTCGACTCTGCGTCCTGAAAATTCCAGATGTCGCCTTGCTTTGGTTTTGGAGCAATGCATTTTTCTCTGTGTATCTGCTAAGTCCAGTTGCTCAGTTTCTGGAGAATAAAGTTTGGATGTTTGTGAAAACTCAGTCGTTGTACGGATTTACGTGAAACTTTGCACAGTTTTCACCTCGCATTTCAACTCTGCGCCCTGAAAATTCCAGACTTAGCCTTGCTTTGGTTTTGAAGCAATGACTTTTTATCTGTGTATCTGCTAAGTCCAGTTGCTCAGTTTCTGGAGACTGAAAGAAACTAAGAGATAATTAATGAGTTGTTGGAACTGAGAAAAACTCGTACAGCTTGAGACTCATTGTTTCAGCTTCAAACATGTAAATTTTCAAAGAGCCGCGTGTCCAGATTTTTGAGTTATGGAATTTTCCTTTCAAGCTGCAAGTTTCTATTGTTGCTGTTGTTGATTTTCATGTAAACACTTGTAAAAATTTAAAAAATGCCGGCGTATAAGGGAAACTGCAACCACGTGAGTCTCAATATTTCCGCTGCAACTGTTTAAAGTTTCACGTAGCCAGTTGTCCTGGTTTCCGAGTTATGCAGTTTTCATTTGAAGCTGAAAGTATGAAACTTTCTAAACTGACAATTCTACAGTTTCTGATGAATTGTAGCCAAAAAAACCACACCCTTTGCAAGAATATTTGCGAGCGATTTCACCCCAAAAGTGATAAAACGTTCCGTGATCGGTGCTTTGCGACGGAAACGTTGTATAATTTAAAAATTAAACACAGATCCTTAGAAAGCGGCCGTTCATTTTTCCCTTTCGGGGTTGGCCTTTGTACTTTTTCCAAGTGTATTTTAAATGCAAATCACCCTTTCTTTCGCCAATTTTATTAACTTAAGCAGCCGATCTCCCGCAACCCCCACGGGCCTGCTACTGACAGACATTGTGTGTTTCCTCTATTCCGAACCGAGATTTCCTATCAGCGGCCACACTTAAAAATGAATTACAATTACCCTTAAGCACCCTTTGGAATAACGTGTCTACGGAACACTCCTGATGTGTATTATCGATCTTTCCTGCTAGTTAATAGACGACGTTTCGTCGGAAATTTGATTTTAGGGGAGCGCACACTTCAACGTGTTTAGCCACCTAAATATTAACTGGATAACCGGCTAGGAACATCCCTCTACCCCCAGATCAATGCTCAGAATGCTGTAGGAAAATCCCATTTTCAACTATGGACTTTTACAAAAAGCTCACTTTTATGCCTGCTCTCCTGTATCTCCAGTTCGCTGTATTAAGCGAACTAAACTGATTTGAACAGGTTCGGGAATTGAAAGTCTCCGACACAGAAACAACGAAGAGAAGCGGAAGAGTCAATTTCCTGCGAACAAACAGGAAAATTAAGGTAATTGATGTGCTTTCATCCAGGAAAGTAGTCTTTTTGTTCTCCCTTGAGTCCCGCCTGTCTTATATCAAAGTTGAAAGTTCGACTTTAGTGCTTGTACTTAATTATAATCTAATCTGCTGATTTTACAGTACAGAAAATACAGAGTGGCAAATTACTGTTTTCATTTTTTTAGTTTCAGTATTCAAAGGCTCTATTTATCACTTCTTTTCTTTTTGACTTGCTTTCAGTTTGATTTTTATTTGATTTATGACCGATTTCCTTTCATTGCGTGGTTTGACTTCGACTTGTTTCGTATAGGGAAATAACACAAAAAAAGTATCCAGAAGAGCGAGAAACATAAAAAAAACACCGGTGAACGCTGAATATTAATATAGACAAGTTCTCGAGTTAATTCATTTTCGATTTCAACTCTTTATATGTGTGAAGAAGATCGATATAAGTTTTCAGGTTATTAAAAGAGGCTTTCGCGTTCATTGGTTAGAAACTGATAAGTTTTCGGACTTTTCGGCCGTCGAGAAAAAGAATTTCTTCCCGACGTTTCGCAAGCACGAGTGGCTTGCATCTTCCGAAGAGGTTTGCTCGGCGCAGCCGCTCGCCCTTACGAAACGTCAGGTAGGTTTTTTTTCACGAGGACCCTAAAGCCCAAAAACTCCACAGCTACAAATCTGAGTTAACTTTTGATACCCTTTGAAATATATCGAGAGTTATAATTCATAATTCACGTTACTCTGTTAAAGGAATGAAAATGTCTTGTTCAAAACTCAGATATTTTTAGCCGTAAAGGTATCAATTTCGAACGTAGCGATGCATGGGATATCGTGCATCTCTCATGGACTTTATATGTGCGAGTGAGACCACCGATGCTGGCCACGTTCTGAAATGGAAAAATTAGCTTCTTTTAATAAAAAAAAGTCACAGTTTTATCAACCCTTTGATTGTTCTTTAGGATAAGTTCATAGTAAACCAAACCGATGAAGTTATTTTTCGTAGAGCGAGGTTTTCGCGGGCTCTGCTTGAAACTGACGAGGTTTTTCCGAAATTTGCAGGTTTTTCTTTAAAATCTCCCAGTTAAATTTGCCTGCTTATCAACCAGCTCGATTTTCTGTTTGCCCTGATTTTTGTTTCAGCTTATTTCGGCATTTGATCAGCTGTATCTTCGGCAATTTTGCGATTTTGAGGAATTTTCTTGTTGAAACTGGCGATTTTGGCGGGTTTTTAAACCTAAAAGAGATTTGAGCTCTTGGTCGATTAAAAGCATGAAATACGCAAATTCTGAAAGTGAGCGAAATCAAATCTTAGGACGAACCAGATCAAGAAGAAAAATGACAAATAACAAACCTTCGATTAGACACTGAAAAGGCAGATACCAAAGCCTTAAGAAACCGAATTGAAAATCTTTTACACAAATTGTAGGAAACAGTAAGCAGCGAGTAAAAGGAAAGACAAATGGGAAAACAAAGAGACAAACCGCCAAAAGCAAAAATAGAAAACAATAAGAAGCAGAAAGAAACCCCTTTGCAGATGTTTAGTAGGTTGCTGTTGGATGCACATGCGATTGACCAGTAGTGGAAAAGAGATACTTTTCGAAATACCCAAAACCTACGAAATCCGAACACGATACTTTAATAGTTAGTTAAGGCAATCCGAATACCTTGCGAGATATCAGATGGCTTCTGCCCCTCGTAACACTTACACCCATTCTGTGTACATATCCAAAGCCTATTTAGGGCATACAAAAATAATTCCTTTTGTAATCGAAAACACCCGTGTATACAGACGAAGGCAAAAAAGAATTTCATCGAGGTATCATATTAACACACCGGAAACTGAACGTTAAAATGCAATTATTTGTAAGTTTCCTCTCTTTCTAAACCTCTTTTGTGTCTCGAGTAGAGAGTTTCTTTATGCCCCCGGAGCGATCTCTGAAAGTCGAGTGTACCTTTTCAGTAACAATCGCTTGATATAGCGATCCCTATTGAGGAATAATAAATATAATGGGTCGCTCTTATTGTCACAGCATGTGTACCAGCCTCCCACTGGTTTTTCGCTTTGTTTAACGTTCATTTGTAAAACGTTTTTATTTTTCAATTTGCCCACTGCACGTCGAGTTGCGTCCTAAATCGACCGAACTTAATGGAACCATATTCATTTCACGTATGGAGGGATTGGACGACGGTTTTTGTTTTACATCTCAGTTCTTTGGGCCGTTGATCAAGAAACACCTCAAGAAATTCCAGCTTGCAGATTGGCTTGGATTTGCCGCCAATATTTGAACTGTTTTTTGACCGAAAACCACCCAAATGATCAAAAAATCCTTTTTCGATTTTTATTGAATTAAACTGATTGTACCATTCTAGAACTTAGTAAGCATCGGTGGTCGCACTCACTCACATGGGAGTTGACGAGCGAAGCACGATCGTCTGTACGCAGCTACGTTCGAAGTTGATACACTCACGGCTTAAAATATCAAGTTTCAAAAAATATTTTAGGTCAATTTTTAATTGAAATGCATCGGTTTAACAGTCGGTTAATTTCTTAGGTTTTCCAATTTAAATCCCTTTGAAACTATTTGATAATTGATTATTTTTCACTCAATCCAGATCGTTCAACAAACTACTTTTATGAATTCAGTAAAAGCCTTGAAAGAGAAAGCTGTTGGTGCCTTGAAATTTTTAAAGTCCTTTGAAAACATTCGACTTTAAAGGTTCCACAATTTTGCTTAAAATCGTCCGAAAACTAGATTTTTCCCCGATCAGAAAATGTTCCTTTCAAGGCCCATGTTGTCAGCCAGCTACGCTCTTTTCTTTGAAAGAGCTTGAAATTTCGACTATCCGTTGACAAAACTTGGCTCTAAGTATGCGGTAAATTTCATCAAAATTATCCACCTTCCAGATTTTCGTCTCGGCAAAATGTATCAAAACCGATTTTTTTACATATTTGCGCTCACTTTTTAGAAAAATCGTAACTTCTAATCCAGAGCAAGCGGTCCCTTGAATTTATTGCAGTCCATTTAGGATACTTCGGACTAGGAATACTGCATTTTTTGCCCAAATCGTCGAAAGACTGGAGTTTTACCAGATTGGAAAATTTTGGTTTCAGAACTCATGTTGTAACACATTTGCGATTTTTTCTTTAAAAACCGTAGCTTCTAAACTGAAGCTGTTGGTGCCTTCAATTTTTTACAGTCTTTTGAAAACATTTGATTCTAAAAATTTTGCAATTTTGTGAAAATCGTCCGACAACTGGAGTTTTCCAGATCAGAAAATGTAGTTATCCAGGCCCACGTTGTCAGCCAGCTGCGCGTCTTCCTTTGAAAATTCTTAGCCTCTAAATGAGACCAAAAAGCGAGTTCAAATTTTCGCTGTCGATTGACCACGCTTGGCTCTAAGTATGCGGTAATTTCTATCAAAATTGTCACATTTCCAGATTTTTTTCCAATCTATTAAATGTATTAAAACCGATGTTTACACATACTTGCGCTCTTTATTTAAAAAAATTCTAACTTCTAATCCGGAGTAAGCAGTCGCTTGAATTTATTGCAGTCCATTTAGGACACTTTAGGCTAGGGATACTGAAATTTTTGTCAAAATCCTCCAAACACTGGAGTTTTACCAGATTAGTAAATTTTGATTTCAAAGGTCATGTGTGTCCCACGTGCGTTTTTTTCTTAAAAAAATTGTAACTTCTAAACCAAAGTTGTTAGTGCCTTCAAATTTTGATAGTACTTTGAAAATATTTGCAAGTTTTATTAAATTAAACTGATTTTACCATTCTAGAACTTAGCACGCATCGGTTGTCGCCGTCGCTCACATGGGAGTTGACGAGCGAAGCACGATCGTCTGTACGCAGCTACGTTCGAACTTGATACACTCACGGCTTAAAATATCAAGTTTCAAAAAAAATTTTAGGTCAATTTTTAATTGAAATGCAGTCGGTTAATTTCTTAGGTTTTCCAATTTAAATCCCTTTGAAACTATTTGAAAATTGATTATTTTTCACTCAATCCAGATCGTTCAACAAACTACTTTTATGAATTCAGTAAAAGCCTTGAAAGAGAAAGCTGTTGGTGCCTTGAAATTTTTAAAGTCCTTTGAAAACATTCGACTTTAAAGGTTCCACAATTTTGCTTAAAATCATCCGAAAACTAGATTTTTCCCCGATCAGAAAATGTTGCTTTCAAGGCCCATGTTGTCAGCCAGCTACGCTCTTTTCTTTGAAAGAGCTTGAAATTTCGACTATCCGTTGACAAAACTTGGCTGTAAGGATGCGGTAAATTTCATCAAAATTATCCACCTTCCAGATTTGCGTCTCGGCAAAATGTATCAAAACCTATTTTTTACCTTATTGCGCTCCCTTTTTAGAAAAATCGTAACTTCTAATCCAGAACAAGCGGTCCCTTGAATTTATTGCAGTCCATTTAGGATACTTCGGACTAGGAATACTGCATTTTTTGCCCAAATCGTCCTAAGACTGGAGTTTTACCAGATTAGAAAATTTTGGTTTCAGAACTCATGTTGTAACACATTTGCGCTTTTTCCTTTAAAAACCGTAGCTTCTAAACTGAAGCTGTTGGTGCCTTCAAATTTTTACAGTCCTTTAAAAACATTTCGATCTAAAGATTTCGCAATTTTGTTTAAAATCGTCCGACAACTGGAGTTTTCCAGATCAGAAAATGTAGTTATCCAGGCCCACGTTGTCAGCCAGCTGCGCGTCTTTCTTTGAAAATTCTTAGCTTCTAAATGAGACCAAAAGCGAGTTGAAATTTTCGCTGACGGTTGACCACGCTTGGCTCTAAGTATGCGCTAGTTTCTATCAAAATTATCACCTTTCTAGATTTTTTTCCAAGCTATTAAATGTATTAAAACCGATGTTTACATATACTTGCGCTCTTTATTTAAAAAAATTCTAACTTCTAATCCGGAGTAAGCAGTCGCTTGAATTTATTGCAGTCCATTTAGGACACTTTAGGCTAGGGATACTGAAATTTTTGTCAAAATCCTCCAAACACTGGAGTTTTACCAGATTAGTAAATTTTCATTTCAAAGGTCGTGTTTTTCCCCCATGCGCTTTTTACTTAAAAAAATTGTAACTTCTAAACCAAAGCTGTTAGTGCCTTCAAATTTTGATACTACTTTGAAAATATTTGCAAGTTTTATTGAATTAAGCTGATTTTACCATTCTAGAACTTAGCACGCATCGGTTGTCGCCATCGCTCACATGGGAGTTGACGAGCGAAGCACGATCGTCTGTACGCAGCTACGTTCGAACTTGATACACTCACGGCTTAAAATATCAAGTTTCAAAAAATATTTTAGGTCAATTTTTAATTGAAATGCAGTCGGTTAATTTCTTAGGTTTTCCAATTTAAATCCCTTTGAAACTATTTGATAATTGATTATTTTTCACTCAATCCAGATCGTTCAACAAACTACTTTTATGAATTCAGTAAAAGCCTTGAAAGAGAAAGCTGTTGGTGCCTTGAAATTTTTAAAGTCCTTTGAAAACATTCGACTTTAAAGGTTCCACAATTTTGCTTAAAATCATCCGAAAACTGGATTTTTCCCCGATCAGAAAATGTTGCTTTCAAGGCCCATGTTGTCAGCCAGCTACGCTCTTTTCTTTGAAAGAGCTTGAAATTTCGACTATCCGTTGACAAAACTTGGCTCTAAGTATGCGGTAAATTTCATCAAATTATCCACCTTCCAGATTTTCGTCTCGGCAAAATGTATCAAAACCGATTTTTTACCTTAATGCGCTCCCTTTTTAGAAAAATCGTAACTTCTAATCCAGAGCAAGCGGTCCCTTGAATTTATTGCAGTCCATTTAGGATACTTCGGACTAGGAATACTGCATTTTTTGCCCAAATCGTCCCAAGACTGGAGTTTTACCAGATTAGAAAATTTTGGTTTCAGAACTCATGTTGTAACACATTTGCGATTTTTTCTTTAAAAACCGTAGCTTCTAAACTGAAGCTGTTGGTGCCTTCAAATTTTTACAGTCCTTTAAAAACATTTCGATCTAAAGATTTCGCAATTTTGTTTAAAATCGTCCGACAACTGGAGTTTTCCAGATCAGAAAATGTAGTTATCCAGGCCCACGTTGTCAGCCAGCTGCGCGTCTTTCTTTGAAAATTCTTAGCTTCTAAATGAGACCAAAAAGCGAGTTGAAATTTTCGCTGTCGGTTGACCACGCTTGGCTCTAAGTATGCGCTAGTTTCTATCAAAATTATCACCTTTCTAGATTTTTTTCCAAGCTATTAAATGTATTAAAACCGATGTTTACATATACTTGCGCTCTTTATTTAAAAAAATTCTAACTTCTAATCCGGAGTAAGCAGTCGCTTGAATTTATTGCAGTCCATTTAGGACACTTTAGGCTAGGGATACTGAAATTTTTGTCAAAATCCTCCAAACACTGGAGTTTTACCAGATTAGTAAATTTTCATTTCAAAGGTCATGTGCGTCCCACGTGCGTTTTTTTTCTTAAAAACATTGTAACTTATAAACCAAAGTTGTTAGTGCCTTCAAATTTTGATACTACTTTGAAAATATTTGCAAGTTTTATTAAATTAAGCTGATTTTACCATTCTAGAACTTAGCACGCATCGGTTGTCGCACTCGCTCACATGGCAGTTGACGAGCGAAGCACGATCGTCTGTACGCAGCTACGTTCGAACTTGATACACTCACGGCTTAAAATATCAAGTTTCATAAAATATTTTAGGTCAATTTTTAATTGAAATGCATCGGTTTAACAGTCGGTTAATTTCCTAGATTTTCCAATTTAAATCCCTTTGAAACTATTTGATAATTGATTATTTTTCACTCAATCCAGATCGTTCAACAAACTATATTTATGAATTCAGTAAAAGCCTTGAAAGAGAAAGCTGTTGGTGCCTTGAAATTTTTAAAGTCCTTTGAAAACATTCGACTTTAAAGGTTCCACAATTTTGCTTAAAATCGTCCGAAAACTGGATTTTTCCCCGATCAGAAAATGTTCCTTTCAAGGCCCATGTTGTCAGCCAGCTACGCTCTTTTCTTTGAAAGAGCTTGAAATTTCGACTATCCGTTGACAAAACTTGGCTCTAAGTATGCGGTAAATTTCATAAAAATTATCCACCTTCCAGATTTGCGTCTCGGCAAAATGTATCAAAACCGATTTTTTACCTTATTGCGCTCCCTTTTTAGAAAAATCGTAACTTCTAATCTAGAGCAAGCGGTCCCTTGAATTTATTGCAGTCTATTTAGGATACTTCGGACTAGGGATACTGCATTTTTTGCCAAAATCGTCCTGACACTTTTAGTTTTAGACGGGAGTATTACCAGATTAGTAAATTTTGGCTACAAAAGTCATGTTTTAACGCATTTGCGCTTTTTTCTTTAAAAACCGTAGCTTCTAAACTGAAGCTGTTGGTGCCTTCAAATTTTTACAGTCCTTTGAAAACATTTGGATCTAAAGATTTCGCAATTTTGTTTAAAATCGTCCGACAACTGGAGTTTTCCAGATCAGAAAATGTAGTTATCCAGGCCCACGTTGTCAGCCAGCTGCGCGTCTTCCTTTGAAAATTCTTAGCCTCTAAATGAGACCAAAAAGCGAGTTGAAATTTTCGCTGTCGATTGACCACGCTTGGCTCTAAGTATGCGCTAGTTTCTATCAAAATTATCACCTTTCTAGATTTTTTTCCAATCTATTAAATGTATTAAAACCGATGTTTACACATACTTGCGCTCTTTATTTAAAAAAATTCTAACTTCTAATCCGGAGTAAGCAGTCGCTTGAATTTATTGCAGTCCATTTAGGACACTTTAGGTTAGGGATACTGCAATTTTTGTCAAAATCCTCCAAACACTGGAGTTTTACCAGATTAGTAAATTTTCATTTCAAAGGTCATGTTTTTCCCACTTGCGCTTTTTTCTTTAAAAAATTGTAACTTCTAAACCAAAGCTGTTAGTGCCTTCAAATTTTGACAGTACTTTGAAAACATTTGACTCTAAAACTGTCAAAATTTTGTTTAAAATCGTCCGAAATCTGGATTTTTGCCAGATCGGAAAATTCTGCGACCAAGACCCTTGTTATCAGCCAGCTGCGCACTTTCCTTTAAGTAAGCTTAACTTCTAAATTCCTATCGACTACTGTCTAAAAATACCGAAAATCACCCAAATGGTCGTAAAATTCTTATTCGATTTTCATTGCATTAAACTGATTTTACCATTCTAGAACTTAGCACGCATCGGTTGTCGCCGTCGCTCACATGGGAGTTGACGTGCAAAGCACTACCGTCTGTACGCAGCTACGTTCGAACTTGATACACTTGCGGCTTAAAACATCAAGTTTAAAAAATATATTTTAGGTCAATTTCGAATTAAATTGCATCGAGTTAACGGTGCAATCCACATTTATTAATTCAGTAAAACCTGCCATAGTCTTGGATGAGTTAATCAATAAAATTACCATCTAAATTCCTCCACATAGGGGTGGATTTGGTTGATTATTCCGAAGATTGTCAGGTAAATTTAACCATCGCATATTTAGATTGTGGCTGATGCCATTGAAAATATTTGTGTGAATTGAATCGTTGTTAATATAAAAATTGCCCCTCGAGCAAATAATTAAATCATCATCAATCACTCTAAACGGCTTGATAACAAGGGCGAATAACCACAGTTTAATGCGAACAATAAAACTAAACACACGCCACTGTTTACAATATAATTTATACGATCTGTTAGCTACAGGCTAACAATGGGACCTAATAACTGGCTTCATGTATTCAATACGGTACCGGGGAGCGAAACTGCATAGTAGGGTGACCCATTCAATAGAGGGATGGAACTCGGTTGATTCATAATATGTATTTTATAATTAAATTTTGATGTGATTGTTCGCGTGGAAACTTTGACTAGTCTCCCCATTAATTGTTCGCGCACCAGACGAATCAAACCTCTTTTAAACAACTCCAAAGATTTTACAAAAGGATTCAGATAAAGCGCTTGAGATTCGTTCCGCTCTCTCTCTTTTTACCCCCGTTTTATATTTTTCACTGGATTACCTTCAAGTGGAAACACAAGTAACTGGACTTTTACACTTTGTTTAGAGTTTTCCTTATCGGAAAAAAAATGCAAAAATCTCTATGCAACAACCATCAAAAGGCGTTTTATCAGCAAAGTTTCTCATGATTTCTTGGCCCTTGACTCTTATCATTAGCGATTTTAAAGATTTTACTGGAGCTCGAAACATGGAAAAACGGCTTAATAATCCCTATACCCAAAAATGGACTGGACAATACACAACCGAGCAACTACAGACCAATTACACTACTTCCAGTACTAGGCAAGATTTTTGAATGCATAATGAAACAGCGGCTTGACAAAGTGATTGGAAAGTATATCCCTACCTACCAATTTGGTTTCAAACAGTATCACTCGACCGTTCATCCGCTCTTTATTTTGGCCAACAATATACAAACTACCCACCTAACTGACAGAAAAACATCTTGCCTGTTTATGGACATTAACAGGGCTTTTGACAGTGTCTGGCATAGAGGCTTACTATACAAACTATACAAACTACACACACCAACATATCTACTACACACCATAAAGAACTTACTAGAAAACAGACAACTACAAGTACGAATTGACAAAACACTGTTATTTTCTTTTTCCCTTGAACAAGGGCTCCCTCAAGGATCCCCGCTCTCACCGTTTCTCTACAATATATACTGCCATGACATATACAATTACAACTTACCAGACAAAAATCAAATCAACAGATCGGCATACATATTACAATACGCAGACGACACGGCACTTATTGTACATGACAAAACTACTGAGAGAGCAGCTCAAAGACTCCAAACACTAACAAACAACACAATGACATGGTTTTATAAATGGAGACTAACACCAAACGCGTCAAAAAACCAACTTCTGCTCACAAACCACAGACTCAACGCTGACTCCCCTACAATAACTGCAGACGGCCAAACGACACAACCAAAAAACGACGTAAAATACCTTGGAATTACAATTGACCACAAACTTAAATTCACTAAACACATACGAAACTTCAGGGCAGAAACAATAAAGAGAACAAAACACTTCCGATCACTAACCTACAAAGACAGAGGAATTAGCACAAACACCGCCACCAAAATATATAAAGCTATTTGTAGACCCTTGCTAGACTATGGACATATACTCATGACCAACGGAACAGAAAGGACAAAACGTTATATACAAACAACAGAACAAATTGCACTAAGACTAATAACACGAATAAGACACCCCCAAAACCCACTACACAACCCCCCCACCCAACTACTATACGAACGCACAAACATGACAAATATCTCAGAAAGACTCATACAGCTACAGACAAAATGGACAAACAACCCCTACAACTGGACCATACTGAATCCCCTTTGTCTTACAAGACCAACCAGACAATCCCGCTTTCGTTTCCCTACATTAACGCTACTCGAACACTTACAAACGCTACGGACTAGTGGACAATAAAATAATTCCTTCTTGCCACTGAAATCTTATTTATTTAATAGTATTGTTAACCTAGAATAAGAGAATTTTCATATTTGTTTTCATTTAGACTAAGACTGTATGTATTAAACAAGGGCAGAAAGACCGATAGGTCGATAGCCTTTTTTGGAAATAAAGATATTTACTACTACTATTGGAGCTCATTCCGCACCCACATTTCAGGGCGATTTTAATGAAAATTTCCGAAGGTTTAGCATCAAGTGTCTTCAAACGAGTGTGAAAATTTCAAGTCACAGTTTGCTCTCGTTGAGAAGTGACAATTTTTTGGAAAAGCAAACGCAAGTGTGTATAGCCATGGGTTTTGAAAGGCCAACAATTTTTTTGCCATTCTGGTAACATTTGCCAATCTGGTAAAAATCCAGTTTTAGGACGATTTGTACAAAACTTGCGCCATTGCTAGCGTGAAGTGTCCTGAATGGCCTGCAATAAATGTAGGTGTCGGATTGCTCCGAATTAGAAGTTATGAGGTTTTAGAAGAGAGAGCGCAATTAGGTGAAACCCTCATAAATTTATTAGCCGCGAAAAAAATGTAGAAAGTAGGCAATTTTGATAAAAATTACCCCATATTCAGAGTCAGTTTTTGTCAATCGACAGGGAAAATTCCAAGGGGCTACTTGCTCTGGTTAAGAAGTTAAGATTTTATAAAGGAAGGAGCGCGGCTGGCTGACAGCATGGTGCTGGATAGCAATATTGTCTGATCTGGCAAAAATGTAAATTTTGGACGATTTGAAGCAAAATTTTGAAATATTTAGAGTCAAATCCTTTCAAGAGACTGTAAAATTTTGAAGGCACCAACGATATCGGTTTAGAAGTAACGATTTTTTCAAGGGAAAAAACGCAAGTGCCTCAAAACATTAACTAATCTGGAAAAAATACCGTTTTTGAGCGATTTCCACAAAAATTTCAGTATCTCCAGCCTGAAGTATCTTGAATGAACTGCAATAAATTCAAGTGCCTGCTTGCTCTGCATTAGAAGCTAGGATTTTTTAAAGGAACGAGCACAAGTAGATGAAAACATCGGTTTTGATATATTTAATAGCCTGAAAAAAATCTGGAAAGTAGAGAATTTAAATAAAAACTAGCATGTACCTGAAGCCAGATTTGTTAAACCGGCAGTGAAAAATTCAAGACGCTCTTTGCTCTATTTTAGAGGTTACGATTTTTTAAAGAAAAAATCGCACCCGGCTTGCAACATGGTTCTTGATTCCAAGATTTTTTTATCTGGAAAATATCTAGATTTTAAACGATCTTCATTAAATTTTAAAATAATTAGAGGCAAATGTTCTGAAAATACTGTAAAAATTCCAAGGCTCTGACAGCTTTGGTTTAGAAGTGGGTTTGTTAAAGGAAAAAGCGCAAGTGCGTTAAAACACGACTTTTGAAACCAACATTTGCTAACCCGGCAAAAATGTAGTTTCGGGATAATTGCCACAAAAATTCTGGCATTTCTGGCGTCAACTCTGCTGTGAAAACCTCAACTGTTTACTTCTTCTGGATTCGAAGTTACGATTTTTTTAAACGAGAGTCAGGGAGTGGTTGAAAACATTGGTTTCATTTTGTCTGGCAAAAATCCAGATTTCGGATAATTTTAATAAAACTGACAACATGGCTAGAGGCAGGTTGTGACTATGGATGGTAAAAATTTCATTGTACTACTTGCTACTGTTTCGAGGTTAGGATTTTTTAAAGCAGAGAGCGCAGTTGGGTAAAGCACGGGTTTTAGCACCAATATTTATTGCTAAACGGAAAAAATCAAAATTGCGGACGATTTTAATGAAACTTTCAGAGTCTTTGGGTTCAAGTTAACCCAAGAAAGGTGAAAAATTCAAGTTCGATTCTTGCTCTTGTTGGGGCGGTATGGAATTTTAAATACCAGAACGTAGTTGAAAAAATTGGGGCTTTAGTAAGCTGGCAAAAATCAGGATTTGCAACGATTTTGATAAAACTTTCAACGGATTTAGAGGCAAGTGTTTTTCGCGAACTGCGAAACTTTCTGGTCGCTACTTGTTCCAGTTGCGAAGCTAGAATTTTAAAAGCGGGAGCGCAAGGGTGGAAGAACCTGAGTTTTGAAACTGACGTTTATTAATCCGGAAAAAATCCAGTTTTGGGGTAAATTTGATAAAAATTTCAGCATCTCTGGCGCAAAAAGTCCGCAACAGTCTGGGAAAATTTGAACCTACGACTTGCCCTGGAAGAGAAGTTGCGCTATTTTAAAGAAGCTAAGGCGGGTGGTTGAACACATTGGTTTCGGTAAATTTATTAGTCTGCAAAAAATGCAGGTTCCTGATAATTTTAATAAAACTCACTACATGCCTAGAGCCAGGTTGTGACTATGGATGGTAAAACTTTGATGGTACTACTTGCTACTGTTTAGAGGTTAGGATTTTTTAACGGAGAGAGCGCAGTTGGGTAAAGCACGGGTTTTCGCACCAATATTTATTGCTAAGCAAAAAAAATCAAAATTGCGGACGATTTTAATGAAACTTTCAGAGTCTTTGGGTTTAAGTTAACCCAAGGAAAGTGAAAAATTCAAGTTCGATTCTTGATCTTGTTGGGGCGGTATGGAATTTTAAATACCAGAACGTGGTTGAAAAAATTGGGTCTTTAGTAAGCTGGCAAAAATCAGGATTTGCAACGATTTTGATGAAACTTTCAACGGATTTAGAGGCGAGTGTTTTTCACGAACTGTGAAAATTTCTGGTCGCTACTTGCTCCAGTTGCGAAGCTAGAAATTTAAAAGCGGGAGCTCAAGGGCGGAAAAACCTGAGTTTTGAAACCCACGTTTATTTATCTGGAAAAAATCCAGTTTTGGGGTAAATTTGACAAAAATTTCAGCATCTCTGGGGCAAAAAGTCCGCAACAGTCTGGGAAAATTTCAACCTTCGACTTGCTCTGGAAGAGAAGTTGCGTTATTTTAAAGAAGTTTAGGCGGGTGGTTGAACACATTGGTTTCGGTAAATTTATTAGTCTGCAAAAAATGCAGGTTCCTGATAATTTTAATAAAACTGACAACATGCTTAGATCCAGGTTGTGACTATGGATGGTAAAAATTTCATGGTACTACTTGCTACCGTTTAGAGGTTAGGATTTTTTTAAGGAGAGAGCGCAGTTGGGTAAAGCACGGGTTTTCGCACCAATATTTATTGCTAAACCGAAAAAATCAAAATTGCGGACGATTTTAATGAAACTTTCAGAGTCTTTGGGTTCAAGTTAACCCAAGAAAGGTGAAAAATTCAAGTTCGATTCTTGCTCTTGTTGGGGCGGTATGGAATTTTAAACACCAGAACGTATTTGAACAAATTGGGTTTTTAGTAACTGGCAAAAATCAGGATTTGCAACGATTTTGATACAACTTTCAACGGATTGAGAGGCGAGTGTTTTTCACGAACTGTGAAAATTTCTAGTCGCTACTTGCTCCAGTTGCGAAGCTAGAATTTAAAAGCGGGAGCGCAAGGGCGAAAAAACCTGAGTTTTGAAACCGACGTTTATTAATCTGGAAAAAATCCAGTTTTGGGGTAAATTTGACAAAAATTTCAGCATCTTTGGCGCAAAAAGTCCGCAACAGTCTGTGAAAATTTCAACCTTCGACTTGCCCTGGAAGAGGTGTTGCGCTATTTTAAAGAAGCTAAGGCGGGTGGTTGAACACATTGGTTTCGGTAAATTTATTAGTCTGCAAAAAATGCAGGTTCCTGATAATTTTAATAAAACTGACAACATGCTTAGATCCAGGTTGTGACTATGGATGGTAAAAATTTCATGGTACTACTTGCTACCGTTTAGAGGTTAGGATTTTTTAAGGAGAGAGCGCAGTTGGGTAAAGCACGGGTTTTCGCACCAATATTTATTGCTAAACCGAAAAAATCAAAATTGCGGACGATTTTAATGAAACTTTCAGAGTCTTTGGGTTTAAGTATAACCCAAGGAAAGTGAAAAATTCAAGTTCGATTCTTGATCTTGTTGGGGCGGTATGGAATTTTAAATACCAGAACGTGGTTGAAAAAATTGGGTCTTTAGTAAGCTGGCAAAAATCAGGATTTGCAAGGATTTTGATAAAACTTTCAACAGATTTAGAGGCGAGTGTTTTTCACGAACTGTGAAAATTTCTGGTCGCTACTTGCTCCAGTTGCGAAGCTAGAATTTTAAAAGCGGGAGCGCAAGGGCGGAAAAACCTGAGTTTTGAAACCCACGTTTATTTATCTGGAAAAAATCCAGTTTTGGGGTAAATTTGACAAAAATTTCAGCATCTCTGGGGCAAAAAGTCCGCAACAGTCTGGGAAAATTTCAACCTTCGACTTGCTCTGGAAGAGAAGTTGCGTTATTTTAAAGAAGTTTAGGCGGGTGGTTGAACACATTGGTTTCGGCAAATTTATTAGTCTGCAAAAATGCAGGTTTCTGATAATTTTAATAAAACTGACAACATGCCTAGAGCCAGGTTGTGACTATGGATGGTAAAAATTTCATGGTTCTACTTGCTACTGTTTAGAGATTAGGATTTTTTAACGGAGAGAGCGCAGTTGGGTAAAGCACGGGTTTTCGCACCAATATTTATTGCTAAGCCGAAAAAATCAAAATTGCGGACGATTTTAATGAAACTTTCACAGTCTTTGGGTTTAAGTTAACCCAAGAAAGGTGAAAAATTCAAGTTCGATTCTTGATCTTGTTGGGGCGGTATGGAATTTTAAATACCAGAACGTAGTTGAAAAAATTGGGTCTTTAGTAAGCTGGCAAAAATCAGGATTTGCAAGGATTTTGATAAAACTTTCAACAGATTTAGAGGCGAGTGTTTTTCACGAACTGTGAAAATTTCTGGTCGCTACTTGCTCCAGTTGCGAAGCTAGAAATTTAAAAGCGGGAGCGCAAGGGCGGAAAAACCTGAGTTTTGAAACCGACGTTTATTAATCTGGAAAAAATCCAGTTTTGGGGTAAATTTGACAAAAATTTCAGCATCGCTGGCGCAAAAAGTCCGCAACAGTCTGGGAAAATTTCAACCTACGACTTGCTCTGGAAGAGAAGTTGCGCTATTTTAAAGAAGCTAAGGCGAGTGGTTGAACACATTGGTTTCGGTAAATTTATTAGTCTGCAAAAAATGCAGGTTCCTGATAATTTTAATAAAACTGACAACATGCTTAGAGCCAGGTTGTGACTATGGGTGGTAAAAATTTGATGGTACTACTTGCTACTGTTTAGAGGTTAGGATTTTTTAACGGAGAGAGCGCAGTTGGGTAAAGCACGGGTTTTCGCACCAATATTTATTGCTAAACCGAAAAAATAAAAATTGCGGACGATTTTAATGAAACTTTCAGAGTCTTTGGGTTCAAGTTAACCCAAGAAAGGTGAAAAATTCAAGGTCGATTCTTGATCTTGCTGGGGCGGTATGGAATTTTAAACACCAGAACGTAGTTGAATAAATTGGGTCTTTAGTAAGCTGGCAAAAATCAGGATTTGCAACGATTTTGATACAACTTTCAACGGATTGAGAGGCGAGTGTTTTTCACGAACTGTGAAAATTTCTGGTCGCTACTTGCTCCAGTTGCGAAGCTAGAATTTTAAAAGCGGGAGCGCAAGGGCGGAAAAACCTGAGTTTTGTAACCCACGTTTATTTATCTGGAAAAAATCCAGTTTTGGGGTAAATTTGACAAAAATTTCAGCATATCTGGCGCAAAAAGTCCGCAACAGTCTGTGAAAATTTCAACCTTCGACTTGCTCTGGAAGAGAAGTTGCGTTATTTTAAAGAAGTTTAGGCGGGTGGTTGAACACATTGGTTTCGGCAAATTTATTAGTCTGCAAAAATGCAGGTTTCTGATAATTTTAATAAAACTGACAACATGCTTAGAGCCAGGTTGTGACTATGGGTGGTAAAAATTTTATGGTACTACTTGCTACCGTTTAGAGGTTAGGATTTTTTAAAGGAGAGAGCGCAGTTGGGTAAAGCACGGGTTTTTGCACCAATATTTATTGCTAAACCGAAAAAATCAAAATTGCGGACGATTTTAATGAAACTTTCAGAGTCTTTGGGTTTAAGATAACCCAAGAAAGGTGAAAAATTCAAGTTCGATTCTTGATCTTGTTGGGGCGATATGGAATTTTAAATACCAGAACGTAGTTGAAAAAATTGGGGCTTTAGTAAGCTGGCAAAAATCAGGATTTGCAACGATTTTGATAAAACTTTCAACCGATTTAGAGGCAAGTATTTTTCGCGAACTGCGAAACTTTCTGGTCGCTACTTGCTCCAGTTGCGAAGCTAGAATTTTAAAAGCGGGAGCGCAAGGGCGAAAAAACCTGAGTTTTGAAACCGACGTTTATTAATCTGGAAAAAATCCAGTTTTGGGGTAAATTTGACAAAAATTTAAGCATCTCTGGTGCAAAAAGTTCGCAACAGTCTGGGAAAATTTGAACCTACGACTTGCTCTGGAAGAGAAGTTGCGCTATTTTAAAGAAGCTAAGGCGAGTGGTTGAACACATTGGTTTCGGTAAATTTATTAGTCTGGAAAAAATACAGGTTCCTGATAATTTTAATAAAACTGACAACATGCCTAGAGCCAGGTTGTGACTATGGATGGTAAAAATTTCATGGTACTACTTGCTACTGTTTAGAGGTTAGGATTTTTTAACGGAGAGAGCGCAGTTGGGTAAAGCACGGGTTTTCGCACCAATATTTATTGCTAAGCCAAAAAAATCAAAATTGCGGACGATTTTAATGAAACTTTCAGAGCCTTTGGGTTTAAGTTAACCCAAGAAAGGTGAAAAATTCAAGTTCGATTCTTGCTCTTGTTGGGGCGGTATGGAATTTTAAATACCAGAACGTAGTTGAAAAAATTGGGTCTTAAGTAAGCTGGCAAAAATCAGGATTGGCAACGATTTTGATAAAACTTTCAACGGATTTAGAGGCAAGTGTTTTTCGCGAACTGCGAAACTTTCTGGTCGCTACTTGTTCCAGTTGCGAAGCTAGAATTTTAAAAGCGGGAGCGCAAGGGCGGAAAAACCTGAGTTCTGAAACCGACGTTTATTAATCTGGAAAAAATCCAGTTTTGGGGTAAATTTGACAAAAATTTAAGCATCTCTGGCGCAAAAAGTCCGCAACTGTCTGTGAAAATTTCAACCTTCGGCTTGCTCTGGAAGAAAAGTTGCGTTATTTTAAAGAAGTTTAGGCGGGTGGTTGAACACATTGGTTTCGGTAAATTTATTAGTCTGCAAAAAATGCAGGTTCCTGATAATTTTAATAAAACTGACAACATGCCTAGAGCCAGGTTGTGACTATGGGTGGTAAAAATTGTATGGTACTACTTGCTATCGTTTAGAGGTTAGGATTTTTTTAAGGAGAGAGCGCAGTTGGGTAAAGCACAGGTTTTCGCACCAATATTTATTGCTAAACCGAAAAAATCAAAATTGCGGAAGATTTTAATGAAACTTTCATAGTCTTTGGGTTCAAGTCAACCCAAGAAAGGTGAAAAATTCAAGTTCGATTCTTGCTCTTGTTGGGGCGGTATGGAATTTTAAACACCAGAACGTAGTTGAAAAAATTGGGTTTTAGTAAGCTGGCAAAAATCAGGATTTGCAACGATTTTGATACAACTTTCAACGGATTTAGAGGCGAGTGTTTTTCACGAACTGTGAAAATTTCTAGTCGCTACTTGCTCCAGTTGCGAAGCTAGAATTTTAAAAGCGGGAGCGCAAGGGCGGAAAAACCTGAGTTTTGAAACCGACGTTTATTAATCTGGAAAAAAATAAGTTTTAGGGTAACCAAGTTCCTGATAATTTTAATAAAACTGACAACCTGCCTAGTCTCAATAGATGCTGAAAAGTTCTGGATACTCTTTACTCCAATTTAGACGTGACGATTTTCTAAAGGAGAGAGCACAGTTGGGTAAAGCACGGGTTTTCACACCGATATCTATTACTAATCTGGAAAAATCAGAATTTTGGTCAATTTCCATAAAACTTCCAGCATATTTAAAGTGAAGTGTCACCCACGCAAGGTGAAAATTTCCAGCTAATACTTGCTCTAGTTCGGACGGTATGAGCTTCTAAATAAGAGATTGATAGATAGTTGAAGGAAATCTTCCTTTTGAGTCCAACGTTGACTAAGCTGGCAAAAATCAGGATTGACCAGGATTTTAAGCGAACTTTTCACGAATTTAGCGGAAAGTGGCTGTCAGGCACTGTGAAAATTTCAAGTCACTACTTGCTCTGGTTTGGAAGTTACAATTTTTTATAAGAGAAAGCGTAATTGGGTGGAAACATTTGCTGGAAAAATCAGGGTTTTGCAGATTCAAGGAAAAATCTCCGAAGCTTCCAGTCAAAAAATTCCAATTTCAAAACTGAAACTTTTGGAAAAACCAGGATAAGGAATTTCTCTGGTAAATCTTGCATTTTTCATGTGCAATTTTCTTTGAATTTGAACGTATTTGCCATCTTGTGCCCGGTTATTTACCTTGATAATGCAAGAGTCTGAGAAACTACTTTACTCAGAATTTTGATGAAAAAAACCAGTTTGCTGTATATATATATATATATATTTGTTTATATTTACTTAATTAAATTTGATGACTTTTTATAGCTGTGGAGAGCGTTCCAAAACGAAATACAACTAATTTTAAACACTTTCTAAAAGTTAAGCCTAACTTTCGGAACGATATATTCGTTATTCAGTATCTAGAATTACTACTACAATGGCAAGTGGAGTATCATTTTAGTTGCTTGTATACTTCCAATCTTATTCGATTTCCTTGTGGATGATTAACCATAAAATACATACAATCTTCTAGTTCAGTAATATGTTGAAATCTTTCAAAGACACGCTATATACATAATAAATTTAATACATTAATGGCATTGATATTCATATTCTTCCGGTTTAGTTACCAATGGAATCTTTTTTTGTTGGGATTTCCAATTTTGAACATCCTTGATTCCTAACTAATCACCCAATCAACTAATATCACTTTAAATAACCAAACTGATGGAACTCACTGTAACCGAAACGAGGGCTATTCCGAATAGGAGGTTTTATCGGAACTGGTGTTTGAACCAGGAGACGAAGCGCTGGCCTTTTCATTGTAAACATCATGCAAAGGACCCATCATGGTCAAATAGTCGGGAGGCGGTCGAATTATCGAGGACAAATAACCTGTGCCGCCATAGGGAGCAGCCAGGAACCTCCTGGAGGGGCTGTAGCGATGGAAGGGATGCGGAGGACCTAGAGGCGAAAACGCTGATGCTGAGGAGACTTCTTCGTCCCCCACCATCAGCTCCATGGCCTGCAGAACATCCCCCTTACACCTGCAAAACGCCTCCTTAGTTCTCCCCAATTTCCGCCTATAAACTGCAATTGTTACCTGTTTAAGATGGCTTCAACATCCGATCGTCTTTTGCCTGGAAACACTCTCATCAGAATGTTGATGGGCGACCGTTGAGGCGACGGCTGGATCATGGAGTGTTGATGGAACCTGGCCAGATGATGGGAGAAATCTGTGGGTTGTGGGGCCGGATCCGGGCTGGCATTGTCCCGTTTCAAAGACAGATTTTCTGGGGTATTTGTGTCGTTTTCCTCCACGTTCAGATCGACTTCAGGACTGGTGGGCGGATCTGGCGACGAACAGGAGAGCATTGCTTGGGAGTTAGCGGCCGGAGTTTCTGTGGGCAAGGAGACAGGCCGGGTGCATTTCGAGTCTTCTTGGTCCGAATCCGATTCGTCTATGTTGATTTTTGCTCGTTTCGATGCTGAAGCATAAGTAAGAGTGTGAGTCATGTAGGCATTTATTATTAGATTATTAGTTTGCCAGCTGTTAACAGTAGTGGAGTCTTGAGGAGAGTTAAAAACAATAAAATCCGCTCAAAGTCTCTTTGCCTGGAGAGGAGAATTTTTGGTCATGGGCCCAGAATGGTTGCCTTAATATAAACTAGCTTGAGAATGTTAATTTTTTCTACAGGGTGGCAAACAATGCGAAATTGGTGAAAGTTCCACGTGTTCTCAGTTGGACAAAAACACGTTTTTTGTATTTGAACACCAATTAAGCATTAAGATATACCGCATATCTCAAAAAAAGTTTTAGAATTTTTGGCCCATCTCGTTTTTTTTACAGAGTGGTCTCAAAAAAGAGACATTTTGGTCTAACGGTGACACATTTTTTTCGCGAGATCCCATTTTCAAAAACTAAAACTTCACAGTCGATTTCGGAAAAAAATCAATATACAGGGTTGCATGACTTAACGAAAAATTTGAAATGTTAACTACACTTTAGTTAAAAGCCTGCTAGAATGACAGTTCTTGCTGCAAGATCCAAAAGTTGATTTTTTGAAACCACCCTGTAAATAGACGGGATGGCATAAAAATTCAAAAACAGTTTCAACTTTTGTTCTTTTTTTCTTTCTCCGAAATGAACCAAGGAATTTTTTCTGCTGTTTGCAGATAAAAATCTTGCTTTGGGCCGAAGAAGTTTGCGCACAATTTATTGTTCGGATATTCATCCATTCCACTAAGACACTTTTCCTACTCAATTCTCAAACAGCGGAAAAATCGGGCAAAAAGTTTCAAATAACGACTTTCTGCGGGTTTAAACAAAGAAGTTTCCCTGATTGTTTTAACTAAAATTCTTGGTTTTATCTGCTGTAGCTTGCGCGCAATAAATTGTTAAAATTTTCACTCATTTTTCTCAGGTACTTTCCCTTCTCAACTCTTAAGCATCTGAAAACTCAGGATGGAAGTGTGAAATAGCGACTTTCTCCGAAATGAACCAATGAATTTTTCCTGATGTTTGCAGATAAAAATCTTGCTTTTGTCCGAACTAGTTTGCGCACAATTAATTGCTGGAATATTCATCCATTCCACTAAGACACTTTTCCTACTCAATTCACAAACAGCGGAAAAATCGGGCAAAAAGTTTCAAATAACGACTTTCTGCGGGTTTAAACTAAGAAGTTTCCCTGATGGTTTCAACAAAAATTTTTGCTTTTATCTGCTGTAGTTTGCGCGCAATAAATTGTTAAAATTTTCATTCATTTATCTCAGGTACTTTCCCTTCTCAACTCTTAAGCATCTGAAAACTCAGGATGGAAGTGTGAAATAGCGACTTTCTCCGAACTGAACCAATGAATTTTTCCTGATGTTTGCAGATAAAAATCTTGCTTTTGTCCGAAGTAGTTTGCGCACAATTAATTGTTGGAATATTCATCCATTCCACTAAGACACTTTTCCTACTCAATTCTCAAACAGCGGAAAAATCGGGCAAAAAGTTTCAAATAACGACTTTCTGCGGGTTAAACTAAGAAGTTTCCCTGATAGTTTCAACTAAAATTCTTGGTTTTATCTGCTGTAGTTTGCGTGGAATAAATTGTTAAAATTTTCCTTCATTTATCCCAGGTACTTTCCCTTCTCAACTCTTAAGCATCTGAAAATTCAGGATGGAAGTATGAAAAAGCGACTTTCTCCGAACTGAACCATTGCATTTTTCCTGCTGTTTGCAGATAAAAATCTTGCTTTGGTCCGAAGTAGTTTGCGGACAATTAATTGTTGGAATATTCATCTATTCCACTAAGACACTTTTCCTACTCAATTCTCAAACAGCGGAAAAATCGGGCAAAAGGATACAAAAAACGACTTTCTGCGGGTTTAAACAAAGACGTTTTCCTGATGGTTTCAACTAAAATTTTTGCTTTTATCTGCTGTAGTTTGCGCGCAATAAATTGTTAAAATTTTCCTTCATTTATCCCAGGTACTTTCCCTTCTCAACTCTTAAGCATCTGAAAACTCAGGATGGAAGTGTGAAAGAGCGACTTTCTCCGAACTGAACCAAGGAATTTTTACTGATGTTTGCCGATAAAAATCTAGCTTTGGTCCGAAGAAGTTTGCGCACAATTAATTGTTGGAATATTCATCCATGCCACTAAGACACTTTTCCTACTCAATTCACAAACAGCGGAAAAATCGGGCAAAAAGTTTCAAATAACGACTTTCTGCGGGTTTAAACTAAGAAGTTTCCCTGATGGTTTCAACAAAAATTTTTGCTTTTATCTGCTGTAGTTTGCGCGCAATAAATTGTTAAAATTTTCATTCATTTATCTCAGGTACTTTCCCTTCTCAACTCTTAAGCATCTGAAAACTCAGGATGGAAGTGTGAAATAGCGACTTTCTCCGAACTGAACCAATAAATTTTTACTGATGTTTGCAGATAAAAATCTTGCTTTTGTCCGAAATAGTTTGCGCACAATTATTTGTTGGAATATTCATGCATTCCACTAAGACACTTTTCCTACTCAATTCACAAACAGCGGTAAAATCGAGCAATAAGTTTCAAATTACGATTTTCTGCGAGTTTAAACTCAGAAGTTTCCCTGATGGTTTCAACAAAAATTTTTGCTTTTATCTGCTGTAGTTTGCGCGCAATGAATTGTTTCCCTTCTCAACTCTTAAGCATCTGAGCACTCAGGATGGAAGTGTGAAATAGCGACTTTCTCCGAACTGAACCAATGAATTTTTCCTGATGTTTGCCGATAAAAATCTTGCTTTTGACCGAAGTAGTTTGCGCACCATTAATTGTTGGAATATTCATCCATTCCACTAAGACAATTTTCCTACTCAATTCACAAACAGCGGAAAAATCGGGCAAAAAGTTTCAAATAACGACTGGTTTCAATAAAATTTTTTGCTTTTATCTGCTGTAGTTTGCGCGCAATAAATTGTTAAAAATTTCATTCATTTATCTCAGGTACGTTCCGTTCTCAACTCTTAAGCATCGGAAAATTGAGGATGGAAGTGTGAAATAGCGACTTTCTCTGAAATGAACCAATTAATTTTTCCAGATGTTTGCAGATAAAAATCTTGCTTTTGTCCGAAGTAGTTTGCGCACAATTAATTGTTGGAATATTCATCCATTCCACTAAGATACTTTTCCTATTAAATTCGCAAACAGCGGAAAAATCGGACAAAAAGTTTCAAATAACGACTTTCTGCGGGTTTAAACTCAGAAGTTTCCCTGATGGTTTCAACAAAAATTTTTGCTTTTATCTGCTGTAGTTTGCGCGCAATAAATTGTTAAAATTTTCATTCATTTATCTCAGGTACTTTCCCTTCTCAACTCTTAAGCATCTGAAAACTCAGGATGGAAGTGTGAAATAGCGACTTTGTCCGAAATGAACCAATGCATTTATCCTGCTGTTTGCAGATAAAAATCTTGCTTTGATCCGAAGTAGTTTGCGCACAATTAATTGTTGGAATATTCACCCATTCCACTAAGACACTTTTCCTACTCAATTCTAAAACAGCGAAAAAATCGGGCAAAAGTTTCAAAAAACGACTTTTTGCGGGTTTAAACAAAGAAGTTTCCCTGATGGTTTCAACAAAAATTTTTGCTTTTATCTGCTGTAGTTTGCGCGCAATAAATTGTTAAAATTTTCACTCATTTATCCCAGGTACTTTCCCTTCTCAACTCTTAAGCATCTGAAAACTCAGGATGGAAGTATGAAATAGCGACTTTCTCCGAATTGAACCAATGAATTTTTCCTGATGTTTGCAGATAAAAATCTTGCTTTTGTCCGAAGAAGTTTGCGCACAATTAATTGTTGAAATATTCATCCATTCCACTAAGACACTTTTCTTGCTCAACTCCCAAGCATCTGAAAATTCGCACAGAAACCTTCAAAAGCGACTTTTTCCTGCCTTGGACTGTAAAGTTCTCCTCATATTCTTAGTTCAATCTTTAGTTTCTGTCGGCTGCGGATTTTCAGAAATAAATTATTGGCGATTTCATCATTGCTTCAGACACTTTTCTTAGTCAAAAAAAGGCTTCTTTATACAGAATTTTTTTTCAGGCAATAAACTTAATCCGTTATCGGTTACTAGTGCAGGTGGTATTGTGACTTCGGCAAGTTTCCTCCCAGTCTTTGTCATTAAAAACCATTGAGTTACACGCAAAAGTTCAGAGCTAACATTTCACAGGCTCATTCAAGTGTCTATCAACCTGAACTTGCACAGTTAGTTTTATTTCAAATCTCTTTCGTAATATAATCCGGCATTAGGCCCCAGACTGTTCGTCAACTGCCCCCAGGTATCCTTCTTTTGCTTTTGTACTTGGATTTCATCGGTTGCCAATAGAATATAATAATCGCTCCTGCTGCTGCTGCTGCTGCTGCTGTTGGTAATTGGTCTTCGGTTGCCATCGCACGCCACTGTTCCGCTCTTGTTTTACGGTTTGACTTGCAGAGAGAAAAATAATAATGCAAAACGCGCCCGAGTGTATCGTGCCACCACTAAAGTACCCAGCAAATCTCTTGAAAATCCCTTTAATTGATCAACCCCCAGGTCTCTCGTCTTACCCCTAACGACTCTCGAAACGGATACACAAATCATTAGGGAACATACGCATGCACGCGATTTGAAAAGACTGTTAGTTTTCAGTCGACGGATAAATTAAATTTAAATTGCTGTAGTTTATACGGTCTTTACCATCTAGAGCAATTTATTTTTATTTTTTCGGTTTTAATAATCGTTCAGTCAAATCAGTTCTTCATTTTCCAAAGGGTTGGGCTTTTGAACCTGATGACTTTTTTGGCCGTCGTCGATAGGAATTTGGTGCTGACGTTTCGCCAGTTGGTCTGACGTTGGCATCTTCAGAGTTCAGAGAAAATTCATCAAATTTCACCACTTGATTTTCACGAAATTATACTGATTTCCCCATTCCATTTGAGTTTGTTGTTAAATACGATTGTCTATGAATAACTACCGTTTATTATGCAACTGGTTGTATTTACACTCTTCCATTACTCATACATACTCAAAACAAGCCCATTCTGAGATGTGTTAATATCAGGCACTCTCCGGACCCGTTTCGAGCCCATTAGCCCTCATCAGATGGGTTTCGCCTGTAAACAACACTTGCGAACATGCACTGCCACAATTGGTCATTTTCTGCCTTTTTAGGTCGTTGCTGGTAGGAATTTGGTGGTGACGTTTTGCAAGCACTCACAGCTGGCATCTTCAGAGTTGTGAAAGCGAAAAATCTTTTCCATTTTGCGAATCGATTTTTATTAAATAAACCTGATTTTCTCATTCCAGAACGTGGCTCGCGTCGGTTCTCCCGCTCGCTCACACATAAGTCCATGAGCGATGCACGGTACCCTGTGCGCTGCTGCGTTCGAACTTGGTACCTTCACGGCTTAAAATATCTGAGCATTCAGCCAAAAGACGAGATTTCAAACTTGCTTTCTGTGCACAATTTGCAGAGTTCATGTGCTTCAAATAATGTACATTTCAGCAAACTCGAAAAAATTCACATTTCAGACATTTTCTGGTCATTTTTGGCCAAAGTTTCCCAGATTTGAGCGAAGTTTAGCTGAATTTTCGACCTCAAGAACGATCTGTCTTGATATAAAGAAAAAGTTCCGGCGAGTGTCTAGATTCAGCAACCATTATGCTATTAAACTTCCGAAAGAAATTAAACCGTATTGTCAGAGTTTATGAGACTCTGCCTGCCTGCCCTTCCGATAAAGTTTCCGACCTTAAGTCGCATGGTTACTGGCAGCAATCAAATTTATTGCACTTTTAAAATCACCCCCCTGTTCCCTTAATTATTTATTAACGTGGGTTTATGTTGGTTGCCGTAATTAGTTAAGCACAAAGAAATAATAAAAATTGCTCAATCGAAGAAAGGATGAGCTTAACCGATGAATTCCAATAAATCCCGTTAACTAAGTGGGAACGTTTGGAGAAAATTAATTATCATCCCGCCAACCATTATAAGTGATAAAGAGATCTTTAATTTTGCTTTTATGGCAATGCCCAACAGATACTCATATTTATACCGGCACATCACCCTCCTATTACATTCCTTCTTTATTGCGAATTCCCAAGTATCATTTACGGGTAATGAAGAGGCGACGACGGCCCTTTTAAAAGGCCCTTATTAACCCCGCTCGTTACTTGCTACATATCTTTGCTCTTCAATTTTAAAACCCTCCAGAAAACCTGTTGATTTTGAGGCGAAATGTCTAACCAAACCCTTAAATTAGTTTGATTTGAGGATATTTGAGTCATTGAGGATGGCTGTACAAAGGCGAAACTGAAAATGATAGTAACGATAGCAAAAATCGTTTGGAAAAGTGTTTCTTTTTTGCGAAGCGTACGGCAGACGTGAGAATTTTCATTCTCACGTTTAAGCAAAACTTCATTGCTTCCATTCGGAAAAGTGGCTTTTTGAAAAAAGTTTCTTAGGCCAGCATGTTTCAACAATTCGTTGCTCAAAAACTACATTAGGTAAAAGCGAGAGTTTTACACTGCATAATAGAGGAAACTTCACTGTAACAAAATCCGCGCTTGGTTATTTAAATGAGTTGAAGTTGAAAAACAAAAAGCGGAGTTTTCAACAGTTCTTTTCGCAAAAATTACATCAGTCAGAAGCGAGATTTGTATCCTCAAATATTGAAAAAACTTCATAGTTTCCTCCAAAGAAAAGTCGCTAATGAAACTGTAAACTGGAAATTTCAACTGTTTGACAGTTGAGTAAGAAAAGTGCCTTAATTTCGAGGAAACTTCATTATTTAAAGTCGCGGATTCATAAAAATTATATCAGATAGACGACCGATTTATATCTCCGAATTTTGAGAAAACTTCACTGTTTTAGCACAAGAAAAGTTGCTTTATACAACTTCCAGCTCGACTTTAAGCAAAGGAAGTCTCAAACAAATGGATTATTTTCAAGAGTTTATGCCGCAAAAACTCAAATCTTGAGAAAATTTCACTGTTTCACACCGAGGAAAGTCCGTGTTTCAATATTCCAGCTTCAATTTTTACATACGTAAGAACTAAGTAAAGAAAGTCTCGATAAAATGGCTGATTTTCTAGAGTTTATTTAGCAAAATCTGACCCAGATGGAAGTAACTTTTGTATTTTTAGATCTTGAGGAAACTTCGCTGTTTCATCCCCAGGAAAGTTCCTGTTGAAAACTTCCAACTCGAATTTTTAAATGCGTGGGAGTTGATGAAGAAAAGTCTTAAACAAATGGATGATTTTCAACAGTTTATTTCGCAAAAACTACATCAGATAGAAATTCATTTTTTATCCTAAAATCTAGAGAAAATTTCACTTTTTGATCCCCAGGCATGTTCGAGATGAAAACTTCAAGCTCAAATTTTCAAATGTGGGATAATTGAGGAAGGAAAGTCTCAAGGAAATGGATGATTTTCAAGCGTTTATTTCGCAAAACTGCCTCAGATAGAAGTATATATTTTATCCGCAAATCTTGAGAAAACTTCACTGTTTCACCTCAAGAAAAGTTGCTGTTTAAATTTGCAGCTCGAATTTTTAAATGCCTGAGAGCAAAGCAACGAAAGTCTCAAACAAATGGATGATTTTGAAGAGTTTATTTCGCAAAAACTGCATCAGACAGAAATATATTTTTTTTCTTGAAAACTTGAGAAAACTTCGTTGTTTCATCCGCAGGAATGTTCCTGTTGAAAACTTCCAACTCGATTTTTTAATTGCGTAAGAATTGAGGAAGAAAAGTCTAAAATAAATGGATGATTTTCAACGGTTTATTTTGCAAAAACTACATCAGATAGAAATACATTTTTTATCCTAAAATCTGGAGAAAATTTCACTGTTTGATCCCCAGGCATGTTCGAGATGAAAACTTCAAGCTCAAATTTTCAAATGTGGGATAATTGAGGAAGGAAAGTCTCAAGGAAATGGATGATTTTCAAGCGTTTATTTCGCAAAACTGCCTCAGATAGAAGTATATATTTTATCCGCAAATCTTGAGAAAACTTCACTGTTTCACCTCAAGAAAAGTTGCTGTTTAAATTTGCAGCTCGAATTTTTAAATGCCTGAGAGCAAAGCAACGAAAGTCTCAAACAAATGGATGATTTTGAAGAGTTTATTTCGCAAAAACTGCATCAGACAGAAATATATTATTTTTCTTGAAAACTTGAGAAAACTTCGTTGTTTCATCCCCAGGAATGTTCCTGTTGAAAACTTCCAACTCGAATTTTTAAATGCGTGGGAGTTGAGGAAGAAAAGTCTAAAACAAATGGATGATTTTCAACAGTTTATTTCGCAAAAACTACATCAGATAGAAATTCATTTTTTATCCTAAAATCTAGAGAAAATTTCACTGTTTGATGCCCAGGCAAGTTCCAGATGAAAACTTCAAACTCGAATTTTCAAATGCGTGATAATTGAAGAAGAAAGTCTCAAGGAAATGGAAGATTTTCAAGCGTTTATTTCGCAAAAACTGCCTCAGATAGAAGCATAAATTTTATCCGCAAATCTTAAGAAAACTTCACAGTTTCACCTTAAGAAAAGCTGCAGTTTAAATTTCCAGCTCGAATTTTTAGATGCCTGAGAGCAAAGCAAAGAAAGTCTCAAACAAATTTATGATTTTGAAAACTTTACTTCGCAAAAACTGCATCAGACAGAAATATTTTTTTTTCATAAAAACTTGAGAAAACTTCGCTGTTTCATCAATGAAAACTTCAGTGTTTGATCCTCATGCAAGTTCGTGTTGAAAACTTCTAGCTCGAATTTTCAAATGCGTGATAATTGAGGAAGGAAAGTCTCAATGAAATGGATGATTTTGAAGCGTTTATTTGGCAAAACTGCCTCAGATAGAAGTATATATTTTATCCGCAAATCTTGAGAAAACTTCACAGTTTCACCTCAAGAAAAGTTGCTGTTTATATTTCCAGCTGGAATTTTTAAATGCCTGAGAGCAAAACAAAGAAAGTCTCAAAGAAATGGATGATTTTAAAAACTTTGCGTCGCAAAAACTACATCAGACAGAAATATATTTTTTTAAACTTGAGAAAACTTCGCTGTTTCATCCCCAGGAAAATTCCTGTTGAAAATTTCCAACTCGAATTTTTAAATGCGTGAGAGTTGAGGAAGAAAAGTCTAATACAAATGGATGACTTTGAACAGATTATTTCGCAAAAACTACATCAGATAGAAGTACATTTTTCATCCTAAAATCTTGAGAAAACTTCGCTGTTTCATCCCCAAGAAAGTTCTTATTGACAACTTCCAACTCAAATTTTAAAATGCGTGAGAATTGAGGAAGAAAAATCTAAAACAAACGGATGATTTTCTACAGTTTACTTCGCAAAAACGACATCAGATAGAAAGAAATTTTTTATCCTAAAATCTGGAGAAAACTTGGCTGTTTCATCCCCAGGAAAGCTCCTGTTGAAAACTTCTAGCTCGAATTTTCAAATGCGTGATAATTAAGAAAGGAAAGTCTCAAGGAAATTAAGAATTTTCAATCGTTTATTTAGCAGAAACTGCCTCAGATAGAAGTATCTATTTAACCCGCAAGTCTTGCGAAAATTTCACAGTTTCACCTTAAGAAAGGCTGCTGTTTAAATTTCCAGCTTGAATTTTTAAATGCCTGAGAGCAAAACAAAGAAAGTCTCAAATCAATGGATGATTTTGAAGACTTTACTTCGCAAAAACTGCATCAGACAGAAATGTTTTTTTTATTAAAAACTTGAGGAAACTTCACAGTTTTATCCCCAGGAAAGTTCCTGTTAAAAACTTCCAACTAGAATTTTAAAATGCGTGAGAGTTGAGGAATAAAAGTCTAAAACAAATTGGACGATTTTCAATAGTTTATTTCACAAAAACTACATCAGATAGAAATACATTTTTTATTCTAAGATCTGGGGAAAACTTCACTGTTTGATCCCCAGGCAAGTTCGAGATGAAAGCTTCAAGCTCGAATTTTCAAATGCGTGATAATTGAGGAAGGAAAGTCTCAAGGAAATGGATGATTTTCAAGCGTTTATTTCGCAAAAACTGCCTCAGATAGAAGTATATATTTTATCCGCAAATCTTGAGAAAACTTCACAGTTTCATCTCAAGAAAAGTTGCTGTTTAAATTTTCAGCTCGAATTTTTAAATGCCTGAGAGCAAAACAAAGAAAGTCTCAAGAAAATGGATGATTTTGAAAACTTTACTTCGCAAAAACTGCATCAGACAGTAATATATTTTGTTTCTTAAAAACTTGAGAAAACTTCGCTGTTTAATCCCCAGGAAATTTCCTTTTGAAAACTTCCAACTTGAATTTTTAAATGCGTGAGAATTGAGGATGAAAAATCTAAAACAAATGGATGATTTTGAACAGTTTATTTCGCAAAAATTACATCAGTTAGAAGCAAATTTTTGCTCCTTAAATCTTGAGAAAACTTTGCTCTTTCATTCTAAGGTAAGTTCGTGTTGAAAACTTCTAGGTCGAATTTTTAAATGCGTGAGAATTGAAGAAGAAAAGTCTAAACGAAATGGATGATTTTCAAGCGTTTATTTTGCAAAAACTGCCTCAGATAGAAGTATGTATGTCATCCGCAAATCTTGAGAAAACTTCACAGTTTCATCTAAAGAAAAGTTGCTGTTTAAATTTTCCGCTCGAATTTTTAAATGCCTGCGAGCAAACCAAAGAAAGTTTCAAACCAATGGATGATTTTGACAGACAGAAATATTTTTTTTCTTTAAAACTTGAGAAAACTTCACAGTTTCATCCCCAGGTAAGTTCCTGTTAAAAACTTCCAACTCGAATTTAAAAATGCGTGAGAGTTGAGGAATAAAAGTCTGAAACAAATGGATGATTTTCAACAGTTTATTTCGCAAAAACTCCATCAGATAGAAGTACATTTTTTATCCTAAAATCTGGACAAAATTTCCCTGTTGGCTCCCCAAGCAAGTTCGTGTTGAAAACTTTTAGCTCGAATTTTCATATGCGTGATGATTGAGAAAGGAAATTCTCAGGAAAATGGAGATTTTCAAGCGTTTATTTTGCAAAAACTGCCTCAGATAGAAGTATCTCTTTTATCCGCAAATCTTGAAAAAACTTCGCTGTTTCATCACCAGGAAAGTTCCTGTTGAAAACTTCCATGTCTCATTTTTAAATGCGTGAGAGTTGAAGAAGAAAAATTTAAAGCAAATGTATGACTTTGAACAGTTTATTTCGCAAAAACTTCATCAGATAGAAGTACATTTTTTATCCTAAAATCTGGAGAAAACTTCAGTGTTTGATCCTCAGGCAAGTTCGCGTTGAAAACTTCTAGCTCAAATTTTCAAATGCGTGAGAGTTGAGGAAGAAAAGTCTCAAGGAAATGGATGATTTTGAAGCGCTTATTTAGCAAAAACTGCCTCAGATAGAAGTATATATTTTATCCGGAAATCTTGAGAAAACTTCACAGTTTCACCTCAAGAAAAGCTGCTGTTTAAATTTCCAGCTCAAATTTTTAAATGCCTGAGAGCAAAACAAAGAAAGTCTCAAACAAATTGATGATTTTGAAGACTTTCCTTCGCAAAAACTACATCAGACAGAAATATATATATATTTTTTAAATCTTGAGAAAACTTCGCTGTTTCATCCCCAGGAAAGTTCCTGTTGAAAACTTCCAACTCGAATTTTCAAATGCGTGATAATTGAGGAAGGAAAGTCGCATGGAGAATTTTCAAGCAGCGTTTATTTCGCAAAAACTGCCTCAGATAGAAATATATATTTTATCCGCAAATCTTGAGAAAACTTCAAAGTTTCATCTCAAGAAAAGTTGCTGTTTAAATTTCCAGCTCGAATTTTTAAATGCCTGAGAGCAAAACAAGGAAAGTCTCAAGAAAATGGATGATTTTGAAGACTTTGCTTCGCAAAAACTACATCAGATAGAAATACATTTTTTATCCTACAAACTTGAGAAAACTTCGCTGTTTCATCCCCAGGAAAGCTCATGTTAAAAACTTCCAACTCGAATTTTTAAATGCGTGGGAGTTGAGGAAGAAAACTCTAAAACAAATGGATGATTTTCAACAGTTTATTTCGCAAAAGCTACATCAGTTAGAAGTAAATTTTTGCTCCTTAAATCTTGAGAAAACTTTGCTCTTTCATTCTAAAGGAAATTGCTGTTTAAGACTTCCAGCTCGAATTTTGAAATGCGTGAGAACTAAGAAAGAAAGCCCCAAAAAAATGAATGATTTTGAAGAGTTAATTTCGCAAAAACTACACCGGATAGAAGTAAATTTTTCATCCTCAACTCTTGCAAAAACTTCACTGTTTCAGCCCAAGCAAAGTTGATGTTTAAAACTTTCAGCTCGAATTTTTAAATGCGTGAGAATTAAGCCAAGAAAGTCTTAAACAAATTGATGATTTTCAAGAGTTTATTTCCCAAAAACTACATTAGATAGAAATACATTTTTTGCTGTTTAAAGGTTGCAGCTCAAATTTTCCAATGCATGAGAATTGAGTAGGAAAAGTGTCTTAGACAAATGAATGAGTTTATTTTTGCAAAATCTACATAAGGCAGAAGCGGCAGTGCAATTCTAAAATGTCCAGAAAACTTCACTGTTTAAGATGGGGAAAAAATGCGGTTTGAAACTTTCATTCCAGCTCAAATTCTCAAATATTTGAGAATACATTAAGCGGGTTTGATGCCATCATAACAAGTTACGTGGATTTTTGCATCCAAACTCAATTTCAGTTGATAACAATTGAAACAATAGTCCCCAATTTGTTGTTAATTAAATCTGAAGTAACAACACATCGGAATAGGTTTGTTTAAACGCGAAGCCCGAAAAATGCGACTGGCGCCCTTAATTAAAAGCTTAATTCTTTTGAAAACGTTCCGTGAAGCGAACCGAATGTAAACTGTGTTCAGTTTCTCTCTTTTGGAATTTAATGACCGCCACTTGAGTTATTTCCAACAGAAAAACGCATTTTTACAGTTGTAAACTCTCGTTCACTCCGGCTGGCCAGTTTTTGATCCATTGAAACATTTTCGAACGCCGATTTATACGAGCAAGGACCATTCAACCAATGCTTGTTATTGTTGTTCTTGTTTTTTCCCTTTTTCATCCAACCGAATCCGTATTTTCGAGTTGGGCTTTTTGTTTAATTAAGTCTCAATAAGAGAGCACTCGACGGTAATGCATTTGCCAAACACCATTCCCTATGCGTCCAATGTTTGCATTCCAATTATTGTCAATACAAGTTATTCTTAATATAAAAGAGCTGTTTAATTTTAATTATATTTGTCGTTGTGAAACTGTTACTTAGAATAAGTAACATTTGCTAAGATAATGGCTAGGCAAATACGAGTCACTTAAGATTCTTTGTTTGATGTACTAATATTGCCGCGGCGCAATAGATATCTGCTGTCTTGTAGCTTCACGACGATTTCTTGTTTCAGAACGAGAAATTGTCCACATCACATCGTTATATAAGTGGCAGGAATTAAGGCAAATATCGATAAAGCTCCTGAAGAATTAGCTGTTGAAAACTTTCAACATTTGAAAGATTCATAGAAACATTACACGCCCTGTATTCTAGTAATTACTCGTCTAGAAGGGGCACTGGTTCCATGTAACTGTGGTAAAAATATAGGCTCTTCTCTAAATATTGGGCAAAGACTTGTTTTGAAGCGGTTTGCTTGCGAACTTGCAAGATTTCTCAATTGATATTTCACGTCGAAAAGCGCATTTTCAAGCTCTATCCAATACCTGCAAATAGTGTTCATTTCATCGTTTTGCATTTTGTTTGAAAAAATTCTAAACTGATCTTTAATCTAGAAAAATGCACTTCTGAAAGCTCCGTTTCACAATGAGAGTTTTGCAGCTTAATCCATTTTCTAAATATGAGCTAAAACCTAAGAACGTTTTCAGAATCCGCAATATTATTGCATTTTAGCTTTTTGGTCGAAAACTATAAGCATTCCTACATTGATGTTTTATAACGAAAAATAGCCATTTCATAGATCTATCCAGGAATAGCAAATGGAGAGTTGTAGCTCTATCGGTTCTGTACTTATGAGCTAAAAAGTTGGAGCGGTTTTCAAGATTCGCATTATTCTGCAGGTTAGCCGTTTGCGAAAAAACTATAAATGTTCCTAAATTGATGTTTTACATAAGAAATATCCGCATTTGAAAGTTCTATACAGCAATAGCAAATAGAGCTTTGTGGCTCTATCGGCTCTGTAAATATGAGCTAACATCTAGGAAAGGTTTCCACGATTCGCATTATTCTTGCAGTTTAGCTTTTTGCTCCAAAACTAAAGACATTCCTAAATTGGTGTTTTGCATTTAAAATAATGCAATTCTAAGCTATATGCAGCAAAAAGAGCTTAGTGGCTCTATCGATTCGGTAAATAGGAGCCAAAATCTAGGAGCGGTTTTCAAGATTCGCAATATTGATGCAGTTTAGCTTTTTTCGCCAAAACTAGAGACATTCCTAAATTCATGTTTCATAAAAAAAAGCTCTATCTGGCAATGGCAAAAAGAGCTTTGTGGCTCTATCGTTTCTGTAAATAGGAGCTAAAATCTAGGAGCGGTTTTGAAGGTTCGCATTATTGATGCAGTTTAGCTTTTTGCGCCAAGCTAGAGACATTCCTAAGTTCTTGTTTCATAAAAAATTAAGGCATGTCAAAGCTCCATCCGACAATAGCAAAAAGTGCTCTGTGGCTCTATCGCTTCGGAAAATAGGACCCAAAATCTAGGAGCGGTTTTCAAGATTCGCATTATTCTTGCAGTTTAGCTTTTTGTTTGAAAACTAAAAACAGTCCCAAATTGATGTTTTATACAAAAAAAAATAATGCATTTAAACGTTCTACCCGACAATAGCAAATTGAGCTTTGTGGCTCTATCGGTTCTGTAAATATGAGCAAAAAAATTAGGAGCGGGTTTCAAGATTCGCAATATTGATGCAGTTTAGATTTTTTCGCTAAAACTAGAGACATTCCTAAATTCATGTTTCATAAAAAAAGCTCTATCTGACAATGGCAAAAAGAGCTTTGTGGCTCTATCGGTTCTGTAAATAGGAGCTAAAATCTAGGAGCGGTTTTGAAGGTTGGCATTATTGATGCAGTTTAGCTTTTTGCGCCAAGCTAGAGACATTCCTAAGTTCTTGTTTCATAAAAAATTAAGGCATGTCAAAGCTCCATCCGACAATAGCAAAAAGAGCTCTGTGGCTCTATCGCTTCGGAAAATAGGACCCAAAATCTAGGAGCGGTTTTCAAGATTCGCATTATTCTTGCAGTTTAGCTTTTTGTTTGAAAACTAAAAACAGTCCCAAATTGATGTTTTATACAAAAAAAAATAATGCATTTAAACGTTCTACCCGACAATAGCAAATTGAGCTTTGTGGCTCTATCGGTTCTGTAAATATGAGCAAAAAAATTAGGAGCGGGTTTCAAGATTCGCAATATTGATGCAGTTTAGATTTTTTCGCTAAAACTAGAGACATTCCTAAATTCATGTTTCATAAAAAAAGCTCTATCTGACAATGGCAAAAAGAGCTTTGTGGCTCTATCGGTTCTGTAAATAGGAGCTAAAATCTAGGAGCGGTTTTGAAGGTTGGCATTATTGATGCAGTTTAGCTTTTTGCGCCAAGCTAGAGACATTCCTAAGTTCTTGTTTCATAAAAAATTAAGGCATGTTAAAGCTCCATCCGACAATAGCAAAAAGTGCTCTGTGGCTCTATCGCTTCGGAAAATAGGAACCAAAATCTAGGAGCGGTTTTCAAGATTCGCATTATTCTTGCAGTTTAGCTTTTTGTTTGAAAACTAAAAACAGTCCCAAATTGATGTTTTATACAAAAAAAAATAATGCATTTAAACGTTCTACCCGACAATAGCAAATTGAGCTTTGTGGCTCTATCGGTTCTGTAAATATGAGCAAAAAAATTAGGAGCGGTTTTCAAGATTCGCATTATTTTTGCAGTTTGGCTTTTTGCGCGAAAATGAGAAGAATTCTTAAATTAATCTTTTTATAGAGAAAGTGTGAATTTGAAAACTCTATCCAGCAATAGCAAATAGAGCTTTGTGGCTCTATGGGTACTGTAAATATGAGCTAAAAACTAGGAGGGGTTTTCAAGATTCGCATTATTCTTGCACTTTAGCTTTTTCTTTGAAAACTAAAAAATTCATAAATAGATGTTTCATACAAAAAATATTGCATTTCAAAACTCTATCCGAGAAAAGCAAATTGAGCGTTGCAGCTCTATCGGTACTGTAAATATTGGCTAACAACTAGGAGCGGTTTTCAAGATTCGCATTATTTTTTCAGTTTAGCTTTTTGTTTGAAAACTAGAAACATACCCAAATTGATGTTTCATACAAAAAATAAATCATTTAAAAGGTCTACACGGCAATAGCAAATAGAGCTTTGTGGCTCTATCGGTTCGGTAAATAGGAGCTAAAATCTAGGAGCGGTTTTCAAGATTCGCATTATTGATGCAGTTTAGCTTTTTGCGCCAAAATTACGGACATTCCTAAATTAATGTTTCATGAAAAATTAATTCAGTTTGAAGTTCTATCCAACAATAGTAAATAGAGCTTTGTGGCTATTTTGGTTCTGTAAATATGAGTGAAATAATAAGAACGGTTTTCAAAATTTGCATTACTTTTGCAGCAAAGTTTTTTAGTAGAAAACTAGAAACATTCCTAAATTCACGTTCCATATAAAAAATAATGCATTTCAAAGCTCTATCCGGCAATAGAAAATAGAGCTTTGTGCTTCTATCGGTTCGGTAAAAGGAGCCAAAATCTAGGAGCGGTTTTCAAGATTCTCATTATTGATGCAGTTTAGTTTGTTGCGCCAAAACTAGAGACATTCCTAAATTCATCTTTCATGAAAAAATAATGCATTTCAAAACTCCATCCAGCAATAGCAAATTGAGCATTGTGGCTCTATCGGTTCGGTTAATAGGTGCCAAAATCTAGGAACGGTTTTTAAGATTCGCATTATTGATGCAGTTTAGCTTTTTGCGCCAAAACTAGAGACATTCCTAAATTCATCTTTTATAAAAAAAAAGGCTTTTCAAAGCTCCATCCGGCAATAGCAAAAAGAGCTTTGTCGCTCTATCGGTTAGGTAAATAGGATCCAAAATCTAGGAGCGGTTTTCAAGATTCACATTATTCTTGCAATTTAACTTTTTATTCGAAAATTAGAAACATTCCTAAATTGATGTTCCACACAAAAAATAATGTATTTTGAAGCTCTATCCGGCAATGACAAATAGAGCTTTGTGGCTCTATCGGTTCTGTAAATAGGAGCTAAAATCTAGGAGCGGTTTTGAAGATTTGAACAGTGAAGTGAAGAAACTAAAAACATTCTTAAATTGATGTTTCATACAAAAAATACTGCATTTCAAAGCTCTATCTGACAATAGCAAATTAAGCTTTGCGGCTCAAGCGCTTCTGTAAATATGAGCTAAAACTAGGAGCGGTTTTCAAGATTCGCATTATTCTTGCAATTTAGCTTTTTAGTCGAAAACTAGAAACATTCCTAAATTGATGTTCCACAGAAAAAATAATGTATGTTGAAGCTTTATCCAGCAATAGCAAATAGAGCTCTGTGGCTCTTTCGATTCTGAAAATATGAGTAAAACACTAAGAGCGGTTTTCAAAATTCGCATTACTCTTGCAGCTAAGCTTTTTAGTCGAAAACTAGAAACATTCCTAAATTGATGTTCCAGACAAAAATAATGCATTTTGAAGCTCTATCGAACAATAGCAAATAGAGCTTTATCGGTTCTTTAAATCGGAGCTAAAATCTAGGAGTGGTTTTCAAGATTCACATTATTCTTGGACACTGAAAATTTTAAAATTCATAAATTGATGTTTCGTTCAAAAAATTCTGTATTTCAAAGATCTATACGGCAATAGAAAATTGAGCTTTGCAGCTCTATCGGTACTGTAAATATGAGCTAAAAACTAGGAGCGGTTTTAAGATTCGCATTCTTCTTGCAGTTTAGTTTTTTACGCAAAAACTATAAACATTCCTAAATTGACGTTTCATATAAAAAATAATGCATTTCAAAGCTCTATCCGGCAATCGCAAATGGAGCTTTGTGACTCTATCGGTGCTGTAAATAGGAACGAAAATCTAAGAGCGGTTTTCAAGATTCGCATTATTCTTGCAGTTTAGTTTTTTACGCAAGAACTATAAACATTCCTAAATTGACGTTTCATATAAAAAATAATGCATTTCCAAGCTCTATCCGGCAATGGCAAATAGTGTTTTGTGACTCTATCGGTTCTGTAAATATGAGCTAAAATCTAGGAGTGGTTTTCAAGATTCGCATTTTCTTGTAGTTTAGCTTTTTACGCAAAAACCATACACATTCCTAAATTGACGTTTCATACAAAAAATAATGCATTTTAAAGCTCTATCCGTGCAAAGCAAATTGAGCTTTGCAACTCTATTGGTCCTATAAATATGCACTAAAAACTAGGAGCAGTTTTCAAGATTCGCATTCTTCTTGCAGTTTAGCTTTTTACGCGAAAACTACAATAATTCCTAAATTGACGTTTCATACAAAAAATAATGCATTTTAAAGCTCTATCTAACAATAGCAAATAGAGCTTTGTGGCTCTATCGGCTCAGTAAATAGAAGCTAAAATCTAGGAGCGGTTTTGAAGATTTGCATTATTCGTGCACTTTAGCTTTTTCTTTGAAAACTAAAAACATTCCTAAATCGATATTTTATACAAAAAAAACTGCATTTCAAAGCTCTATCCAGCAATAGCAAATAGAGCTTTGTGGCTCTATCGGTTCTGTAAATAGGAGCTAAAAACTAGGAGCGGTTTTCAAGATTCGCATTATTCTTGCAGTTTTTTTCCTCAGAAACTAGAAACATTCCTAAATTGATGTTTTCGATAATAAAATATGAATTTAAAAACTCTATCCAGCAATGGCAAATAGAGCTCTTCATCTCAATCGGCTCTGAAAATATCAGCTGAATACTAAGAGCGGTTATTGAAATCCGTATTGGTCTTGCATTTTAGTTCTTTGCTCAAAAACCAGCTTTATTTCTATATTGATGTTTTGCATGAAAAGATGCACCTTTAAAGCTCTATTCCGTAATGACAAATAGAGTACCATAGCTCAAAGAGTTCTTTTAATATGGGCAAAGACCAAGAGCGGGTTGTAAGTTTTGCTATAATCTTACGTTTCCGCATTTTGCGCGAAAACTAGAAACGTTTCTAAATTGACATTTCATGTAAAAAATGAGCGATTTTAGCAACCAAAACCACCAAAAAATCAACATCAGTGGCGTCCGATTGGGTTAAAAAACATAAATTTTCCTTACGATCGAAGCGTTAAAAAGGCAGCTTCGCAGAACTTCGGTGCCGGACTTTAAAATTCGGAAAATTTCAATTTTCAATTCACTTTTTTTCAGAAAACAAGTTTAACGGGAGGAAAACACGGAAAAAACGTCGCTAAATATCAACCGGCTTTAGATTCGATTTTTCATGACCAAAAAGCCACGTTTTGCCTAGTTTCTTGAAAAGTTAAGAAAAACATGAAAATTTTAAGTAAAACACCAACGCCCAAATATTACACAAATAAGCTACATTTGACGAAGTCAGATTCGGATTATAATACAAGCAATTTTTTTCATCTTTTTCGAGCCCAGTTATTACAAGTAGATATAGTAGGCTCATTTCGTCCCTGCTCCACGTAACTGCCGTAAAAAGGTCTGGCCTATAAGTGATAAATCGCCGGTTATAAACGGAATTTCTGCATGAAATTTGCATTCCCATGCCAATCACGTTTAATGGGGTCAAACTTTAATGTTTTAACGTTTTGTTTGGTAGAAAAACAGATATTTTTATACAATACTTAATCCGAATAAGTTCAGAAGAAAACTCTACATCCGTGTCGACAACTCTCTAATCCAACCAGTTCGAAGACGAAGTAAGCCATTGAATGTTTGAAGGCTTCGTATTTGGTAAATAAAGGATTACTGTTTGAATAATACAGCCTACTAATGGTGTTGTTCTAAGGAGATATTGTTGACTTTTCCTTTCTTCGGCCGTTAGAGTTCTGCGTGCTTGTTTTAAACTAATTTACTGATTCGTTTTCAATTATGTGGCAAATGCCCGTTTTATACGTTTTTCGAGTACGTTCTTCACTACGTACTGCGAAGGTTGTACTCATTGACTTATGCAAAAGAAGCAAGACGTTGATTGCCTTCTTGCGACTCTAACCAGTTGATTTGTCTGTATTTGTATTTTACTTTAAAATAATTAACACACTGACTTGCTTGAAGAGGATCGTTTGAAATTTGTGGAAAGGACTGAAGACATTCGATGTTTCCTTGATTGTATTGGCGCATCAAATTGACCTGTTTCTGACACCTCGACGCTGTGAAATTCACTTTTTTCCCCGAACAAAGTCACATAAACGCAAACTCGTTAAACGAAAATGCGACCGAACGGTATGTATAAAAAGGCCAGGGGGGAAGGAAACACGAGTGCTTCTCATCCCACAAAATTCTTTATTTCCCCGAGTTGGAATTGTGACACCGCAGCGGCTTTATATTATTAAAGTGCGATATAAAGACCGCATAGCAAAAAATTGCGCCTGCCCTCATCTGGATAGATAACGTTCTTCAGTCAAAGACTCAATCTACTTACTTGGGCTGGAAGGATTGGAGGAATCCGAAGAAATAAACGACGTCTTCTGATGGTGGATGAACGTTGTGGGGGCGCCGCCCATTTCCAAAGGGGCGGCTGATTCTGGCGGCGTCAAAGACGACATGTTGGAGTCGCTGATTGTGGGGGCGGGCGTTGGGAAGATAATCCCCAGTTCGCGTGCTTCATTTTCTTCCTGAGCTTGTTGTCTTCTGAGCGCCACCTGAGCCGCCATCACTCTTTGCCGCTCGGCTATCAGGGTGCATTTTGCACAGTTGCAGTCTCTCCATCTACAGTATCTGCAATACATAGATAAATCAGTCCAAATAAGAAAAAAAACGCAATTGAAAACATTGCATCCTGTGTTAAGCCGCTCAATGGTTCCCTTTATCTGTTATGATATTTCGTGGTCGATAAGATCGAAACGATAAATATAAGGGCGTCCGTCTTCAGTCCCTGCACCCTTTTTCATCGTCTAATTCTATGCGATTTATAGCCCCCCGGTTTGTCAGCGAATTAGTTATCTGATGGTGGATTGAATAGGATTGCTATTAACCTACTGGGAATGAATAATTGGTCAATGGGACCAGTGGGACGCTCGATTGTGAATTATGCACCGTATTATGCAATGACGTTCATTAAAAAAATTCTGCTGTTCAAGAAATGTGTGGGACAATCGAGGAAACACAGACATGCATTTAATAGGTTGCGTTAATGAAAAAAAAAACAAGTTTTAAGGGAGAAAACATGAGATTAGAGTCGAAAATGGAACCGAAAACGTATCTATTGGAGCTTCAATAAGTCAGTCTTCTTTAGAAGTACCCAGTCCAGTACACGTTTTTATTGGAAATTCGTGTTTTACTGCAGAAAACTTGAGCTTAAAATCGAATCCATAACCAAAACGAAGTTTTACCTGAAAATCGGAAATTAAATGTGAAATGCCAATCCAAAAGTGAACACCCTGTATGGCGGAAATAAGTCACAGTGGAATATTTGGCTAATGCCACAAGTCATTTTAGAAATACTGTCTCCGTTCAGCCAAAACTATCTAGCATAGTAGGCCCATTTGTTTACCGCCTCATGCAATTGGGGTAAAACTGGCAGGCCTATACGCGATAAATCGCCGGTTATAAACGGAACCCCGCGGACCGTTTCTTGGCAAATTTGCGTTTTAACAACAAAAACCGCGCGAGTTCCCTCTAACTGTGTCAATATACTCCACAATATTTTATTTGCCTTAAAATTCGGTTTGGAATGTTTAATTTCAGTATTCTACAGGGTGTTTGGTAGACGAGAATTTTCATTGCTTGAGCATGCGGCCCAAGTAACTTTGATTATATTTTTCGAAAACATACCTGATTTTCCATCTATAAGATGTTAATGAATTAAATTAGGAAATATAATGGAAGAAAATTGCCAAAAAACTACTCGCAATGATTTAATGAACAATGCATCTCTGGAAAAATGGGCGAGTTTCTTAACTAAGTCTTTCCAATGAGATTGGAAATGCTTTTAACTGGATGTTTTGAGTGGAAAGTGCGCATTTTTGTACTCTATCCGTTAGGGTTTTATGGAGCTTTCTAACTCCAACAGTTTTCAAACTATCCGATAAAGCTCAAGGGATTTTCCCAAAAAAAACCAAGCTTTAACTAACTGTTCTATTTTTGAAAAACTGCAAGCCTGAAAAACTCTAGTTTGATTTTCTTAAGAGAAAAAGTGTGGAAATCTGCGGTATTAACTCTTTTATCTATTAGCGCCTAATAAAGCTTTGTAGCTCTAACAGATTTCTATCTAAGTATCCGATAAAGCTCAATGTGGTTTCATAAAAATTGACCAGGTTTTGCCTGCTGCAAGCGTTTCTAATTTTATATTTTAAGTGGAAAAGTGCGCATTTTAATCTTAAATCTGTCAGTGCTAATCTGTTAGAGCTAGAAACCTTGATTAGCCAAGGTTTCTAGCTCTAACGGTTTTCGAACTATCCGATAAATCGCAACGGGGTTTTAAAAAAAACAAGCTTTAACTAACTGTTTTTTGCCAAACTGCAAGCGCTTCCAGTTTCATTTTTTAAGCAAAAAGGGCGCATTTTACTCTTCAATCTGCTAGTGCCTTATGAAGCTTTCTAGCTCCAGCAATTTTCTAAGGATCTCAACGAGACTCTAGAAAAGTTAGCCAGGTTTTTTCAACATTCTGCACGCGTTTGTAGTTTGATTTTTTACATTTAAACGTGCGTATTTCACCATCAATCTACACTCATAAAAAAAACGCACTTAATTTTTTGATGGCATTCAAAGTCTACAAACTTTTTTTTATATTACTAAATTACCGATTTTAATGAATTTTCTGTAATTTGTAGCTTAATTCTTTGGCTATAATCTCAAGTGTAAGAAAATATCAAACCAGGTTATTGGTGCGTTGCGGTTTTACTTGAAACTAAAATGTAGTAAATCCTTGCAAAACTGCGTCTTTTTCCGTTTTTTAGTCATTGTTTTATCTTAAAAACTGATGAAATTACAACTTATTTACTAGTGAGTTAAAGCTTTCATAAAAAATTAGTGTCTGCTATTTCCGCGTTTAGCGGCTCTACAGCTTCTAGTCAGTTTTTCTGACAATGCAACAGATAATTCAAGCACTGTCCCTAGAATAATCGCTACTCAATAGGATTCATATCTGGACTTCTAAAAGGCCACATTAATCTGGCCACACTAATCTGGCCACACTAATCTGGCCACACTAATCTGGCCACACTACTCTGGCCACACTAACATGGTAATATGTACCGGCAGTTGTTAAGGAATTTCCCACAATCTGCGCTTATGCCAAACACACTGGGCTATTAGTAAAAATGCGGTAATTTTGTTAATTTTGTAGATAAAACCATCACAGAAATGCTCAAATCTTCATAAAAGACGCAGCTTTACACGGATTGAGTAAACTTTGGTTTTAAGTAAAACGGAAGGGCACAGGGCGCCTTGAAAAACAACAAAAAAACTCGACGCAATGTGCCCGTATTTATGTCCGTTATTTCTCATGGAGAATGAAGACTAAATATTTTTTAAACCTCAGATAGTAGCCAAAGAATAAAGCTACAAACGACGAAAAACCTCATTAAAATCGGTAATTTAGGGTAAAAGTTGCAGGACTTTGAATGTTTGAAAAAAATCTAGTGGGACACTTTTTTTACGAAATGCTCAGAGTGTTAAAAAAACTGCAAAAAACATGGTTCTGTGTTTTCTTCATTATTTTTTTTTATGGAAGTTACCGAGTCGACCTTTCTTACATAAATATATAAATAAATAACAGCCAAATAATCATGAGAATTGGTTAATTCGTATAGAAGTTAGGCTTGCAAGACTTTTATAAGTCCAGCGCGTTTTGATGGATTTTTCAGCGATTTTCGGCTGTTGCTCTGCCAGTAATAAAATAAATATAAAAAAAAAACAAGTAAAGTCTGGTTTAGAGCCACTTTCCAGACGATCGAATATAAATTTCTCTAAAACATCAGAGTTTTTTAACTGATGTTTCCGTTGCAGTAAAAACTGGACAACGATGTCCAGCTTGTAACACTAAAAGCACAATTTCGCAAAATCCTCTTACAGAACGGTTAAAATCTGGATAATTGACTGATGAATGAGCTGATAATGCATCGCATTTGTTTCCTACCTTTTATGTCCTTTGAGGGCGGAAACAACCCCATGATTTCGACACCGAGCGCACTTTGGAGTCCTTTGATACCGTTCGGAGGTGCGAAAAAAGAGAGCCGGCGGAATGCCCCCCAAAACCGGATGTTGCGACATAATCGCCTGCATGTCCACACCACTATTCGGTAAGCTCATTTTTCGCCGACGACAAACAAGCGAAAAATCAGCAATTAGAAAATCATGGACGCGCGTAAAATAGCCGAAAAATCCGTCTCAGAATTGGCAGTTAAGCAGCAACTGACACTCCTCAAACCTTAAAGTTAATAGGTATCCGGTGGTCGTTACAGTGCTGAAACTGTTGGCTGTCACCGCTTGGCTACAAGCACCAATCGCGGCCGGCGCTTTGCCAGGCTCCGCCCACTTTACGTGACGTTCAGCTGCCGGCCACGCCCAACACCCCACAATCTGGTGTTTACTGTATTATGTGCCGTCGCACAATGAGTGGTTGAATAGGAATACAAACTAGTTTTCAATGGCAAATATATTATATTCTGATAGCATAATGGACCCTTAAGAACAGGGAGAAATATAAATGTATAGAAGTTGCGGCGATATGGTGTTGTTGAAATCGTGAAGAGACTCCTCGAATTTTGGGGGAGTTTGTATTCTATTCTAACATATTAATCTCGCGCTCGTTACGAGTGAGGTCAAGCGTTTTTCATTTCAAAAGTGGAAAACTTTAACTGCGTTATTGATTTACATTCCCACCAGGCCTCAATCGGCATTTACATGTTGGTTTGCTATTATGAATGTCTCAAAATTTGCAGTTTTCGTTTTGTATTTGTTTTTCAGTTTTGCGCATTTTGTTGCTGAGTATCTAGTGCATTCGTTTGTGGCAGCTGCAGTGATCCATGGCAGCTGCAGCTGCAGCGTTTCAAGTCTTTTGAAACCTTGCAGCTGAACGAAGAGTTTCGTTATTTGTGACGACTTTTTCTCTCTTAAAATCATCAAAATACCAGATGCAGAGGATCGGTTTTCTGTTAACTTTTTCTCCTCAAAATCCGTCAAAACTGGACGACATAGAAAACTGATCTGTTGGGGTATTCAGATAAAAACTTCTGGATGGAACTTTCGGAAAATTTATTTGCTTCGTTTTTGAAGAAGGAAATGAGGAAGGGGAGCTTTGCAACTGTTCCAATAATAATAATAAAATTAAAATATAATATAACCAATACACAACAATAAATTAATCGCAGGCTGTTTGCTACTCTCTACTAGCATTTCAAACTGGTTTCTCCATTCGAAAATGTCCTCAAAGCAAAAGTCCTCTTTGACTTAAAAGAGGGGTTGCAGTTGAGCAAACATCTTTATTTTCGGTCCATCATTCGCAAGGTGGCCAAAAATGAGAATCTTGTGCGAATTGAGCGAGTTTTTCAGGATTTTTAGTCTTAGGTGTTCTCTATAGTTCGTGTGCATTTCAAGCTGCTACCTGTTCCAGATTGAAAGTTACAAATTTGTAAATAAGGACTTGCAGTTGGGCGGAAATGTTTAATTTTGATTCATTATTCACAAGGTGGTTAAAAATCAGGATCGTCCGCGAGTGAGTGAAAATTTGAGGGTTTTCAGCACCGAGTGTCTTCTATAAGATGTGTGATGGCCAAGTTGCTAGCTCCTCTGGATTGGAAGTTACGAATTTTTAAAAGAGGGCGTGCAATTTGGCAAGCATGTTAATTTTTGGTTCTTCATACACTAGATGGCCAAAAGTCAGGAGTTTTCATGATTTGGTCGAAAATCGGAGCGTTTTCTAGCACAAATATTCTTTATAGAATATGTTAATTTTGAGTTGCTGCGTACTCTAGATCGGACGTTATGAATTTTTATGATTTGCAGATGCGCGAACATGTTCATTTTCGGCCCATCATTCACAGGGTGGGCAAACATCAGGATCTTCCGCTATTCCAGTGAAACATTTTGGGCCCTAAGCACCAAGTGTGTTCTATAGGCTGTGCAAATTTCAAGTTGCTGCCTGCTTTAGATTGAAATTTACGAATTTTTAAAGGAGAGCGTGCAGATGGGCGGACAATTTCATTTTCGGCCCATCATTCACAGGGTGGTAAACAATCAGAATCTTCAGTGATTTGAGTGAACTTTTCAGAGTTTTCAGTCAAAAGTATCATCTAAAGGGTGTGTTAATTTCAAGTTGTTGCCTGCTCTGAATTGGAAGTTACAAATTTGTAAAAAAGGGAGTGCAGGTGGACGGAAATGTTCATTTTCAGTCCATCATTCATAGGGTGGGCAAAAATTAGAATCTTTCTCGATTTGAGTGAAATTTTCCGAGTTTTTAGTACCATTTATCGTCTACTGAATGTGTGAATTTAAAGTTGCTACCTTGTCTCAGTTCACAGTTACGAATTTTGAAAAGAGAGCGTGCAATTTGGCAAGCTTGTTAATTTTTGGTTCTTTATACACAAGATAGCCAAAAGTCAGGAGTTTTCATGATTTGGTCGAAAATATGAGGGTTTTCTGTCACAAATATTCTTTATAGAATGTGCTAATTTTGTTTTGCTGCGTACTCTAGATCGGACGTTATGAAATTTTATGATTTGCAGATGCGCGAACATATTCATTTTCGGCCCATCATTCACAGGGCGGGCAAACATCAAGATCTTCCGCTGTTCCAGTGAAACATTTTGGGCCCTAAGCACCAAGTGTGTTCTATAGGCTGTGCAAATTTCAATTAGCTGCCTGCTTTACATTGAAATTTACGAATTTTTAAAGGAGAGCGTGCAAATGGGCGGACAATTTCATTTTCGGCCCATCATTCACAGGGTGGTAAACAATCAGAATATTCAGTGATTTGAGTGAACTTTTCAGAGTTTTCAGCCAAAAGTATCATCTAAAGGGTGTGTTAATTTCAAGTTGTTGCCAGCTCTGAATTGGAAGTTACAAATTTGTAAAAAAGGACGTGCAGGTGGACGGAAATGTTCATTTTCGGTCCATCATTCATAGGGTGGGCAAAAATTAGAATCTTTCTCGATTTGAGTGCAATTTTCCGAGTTTTTAGTACCATTTATCGTCTACTGAAGGTGTGAATTTAAAGTTGCTGCTTTGTCTCAATTCAAAGTTACGAATTTTGAAAAGAGGGCGTGCAATTTGGGAAGCATGTTAATTTTTGGTTCTTTATACCCAAGATGGCCAAAAGTCAGGAGTTTTCATGATTTGGTCGAAAATTTGAGGGTTTTCTGTCACAAATATTCTTTATAGAATGTACTAATTTTGTGTTGCTGCGTACTCTAGATCGGACGTTATGAATGACGTTTTATGATTTGCAGATGCGCGAACATGTTCATTTTCGGCCCATCATTCACAGGGTGGTAAACAATCAGAATCTTCAGTGATTTGAGTGAAATTTTCAGAGTTTTCAGTCAAAAGTATCATCTAAAGGGTGTGTTAATTTCAAGTTGTTGCCTGCTCTGAATTGGAAGTTACAAATTTGTAAAAAAGGGCGTGCAGGTGGACGGAAATGTTCATTTTCGCTCCATCATTCATACGGTGAACAAAAATTAGAATCTTTCTAGATTTGAGTGAAATTTTCCGAGTTTTTAGTACCATTTATCGACTACTGAATGTGTGAATTTAAAGTTGCTACCTTGTCTCAATTCACAGTTACGAATTTTGAAAAGAGGGCGTGCAATTTGGCAAGCATGTTAATTTTTGGTTCTTCATACACTAGATGGCCAAAAGTCAGGAGTTTTCATGATTTGGTCGAAAATCGGAGCGTTTTCTAGCACAAATATTCTTTATAGAATATGTTATTTTGAGTTGCTGCGTACTCTAGATCGGATGTTATGCATTTTTATGATTTGCAGATACGCGAACATGTTCATTTTCGGCCCATCATTCACAGGGTGGGCAAACATCAGGATCTTCCGCTATTCCAGTGAAACATTTTGGACCCTAAGCACCAAGTGTGTTCTATAGGCTGTGCAAATTTCAAGTAGCTGCCTGCTTTAGATTGAAATTTACGAATTTTTAAAGGAGAGCGTGCAGATGGGCGGACAATTTCATTTTCGGCCCATCATCCACAGGGTGGTAAACCAGCAGAATCTTCAGTGATTTGAGTGAACTTTTCAGAGTTTTCAGTCAAAAGTATCATCTAAAGGGTGTGTTAATTTCAAGTTGTTGCCTGCTCTGAATTGGAAGTTACAAATTTGTAAAAAAGGGCGTGCAGGTGGACGGAAATGTTCATTTTCGGTCCATCATTCATAGGGTGAGCAAAAATTAGAATCTTTCTAGATTTGAGTGAAATTTTCCGGGTTTTTAGTACCATTTATCGACTACTGAATGTGTGAATTTAAAGTTGCTACCTTGTCTCAATTCACAGTTACGAATTTTGAAAAGAGGGCGTGCAATTTGGCAAGCATGTTAATTTTTGGTTCTTCATACACCAGATGACCAAAAGTCAGGAGTTTTCATGATTTGGTGGAAAATTTGAGGATTTTCAGTCACAAATATTTTTTATAGAATGTGCTAAGTTTGTGTTGCTGCGTACTCTAGATCGGACGTTATGAATTTTTATGATTTGCAGATGCGCGAACATGTTGATTTTCGGCCCATTATTCACAGGGCGGGAAAACATCAGGATCTTCCGCTATTCCAGTGAAACATTTTGGGCCCTAAGCACCAAGTGTGTTCTATAGGCTGTGCAAATTTCAAGTAGCAGCCTGCTTTAGATTGAAATTTACGAATTTTTAAAGGAGAGCGTGCAGATGGGCGGACAATTTCATTTTCGGCCTATCATTCACAGGGTGGTAAACCAGCAGAATCTCCTGCGATTTGAGTGAATTTTTCAGAGTTTTCAGTCAAAAGTATCATCTAAAGGGTGTGTTAATTTCAAGTTGTTGCCTGCTCTAAATTGGAAGTTACAAATTTGTAAAGAAGGGCGTGCAGGTGGACGGAAATGTTCATTTTCGGTCCATCATTCATAGGGTGAGCAAAAATTAGAATCTTTCTAGATTTGAGTGAAATATTCCGGGTTTTTAGAACCAGTTATCGACTACTGAATGTGTGAATTTAAAGTTGCTACCTTGCCTCAATTCAAAGTTACGAATTTTGAAAAGAGGGCGTGCAATTTGGCAAGCATGTTAATTTTTGGTTCTTCATACACAAGATGGCCAAAAGTCAGGAGTTTTCATGATTTGGTCGAAAATTGGAGCGTTTTCTAGCACAAATATTCTTTATAGAATATGTTAATTTTGAGTTGCTGCGTACTCTAGATCGGACGTTATGAATTTTTATGATTTGCAGATGCGCGAACATATTCATTTTCGGCCCATCATTCACAGGGCGGGCAAACATCAGGATCTTCCGCTATTCCAGTGAAACATTTTGGGCCCTAAGCACCAAGTGTGTTCTATAGGCTGTGCAAATTTCAAGTTGCTGCCTGCTTTAGATTGAAATTTACGAATTTTTAAAGGAGAGCGTGCAGATGGGCGGACAATTTCATTTTCGGCCCATCATTCACAGGGTGGTAAACAATCAGAATATTCAGTGATTTGAGTGAACTTTTCAGAGTTTTCAGTCAAAAGTATCATCTAAAGGGTGTGTTAATTTCAAGTTGTTGCCTGCTCTGAATTGGAAGTTACAAATTTGTAAAAAAGGGCGTGCAGGTGGACGGAAATGTTCATTTTCGGTCCATCATTCATACGGTGAACAAAAATTAGAATCTTTCTAGATTTGAGTGAAATTTTCCGAGTTTTTAGTACCATTTATCGACTACTGAATGTGTGAATTTAAAGTTGCTACCTTGTCTCAATTCACAGTTACGAATTTTGAAAAGAGGGCGTGCAATTTGGCAAGCATGTTAATTTTTGGTTCTTCATACACAAGATGGCCAAAAGTCAGGTGTTTTCATGATTTGGTCGGAAATTGGAGCGTTCTCTAGCACAAATATTCTTTATAGAATATGTTAATTTTGAGTTGCTGCGTACTCTAGATCGGACGTTATGAATTTTTATGATTTGCAGATGCGCGAACATGTTCATTTTCGGCCCATCATTCACAGGGTGGGCAAACATCAGGATCTTCCGCTATTCCAGTGAAACATTTTGGGCCCTAAGCACCAAGTGTGTTCTATAGGCTGTGCAAATTTCAAGTAGCTGCCTGCTTTAGATTGAAATTTACGAATTTTTAAAGGAGAGCGTGCAGATGGGCGGACAATTTCATTTTCGGCCCATCATTCACAGGGTGGTAAACCAGCAGAATCTCCTGCGATTTGAGTGAATTTTTCAGAGTTTTCAGTCAAAAGTATCATCTAAAGGGTGTGTTAATTTCAAGTTGTTGCCTGCTCTAAATTGGAAGTTACAAATTTGTAAACAAGGGCGTGCAGGTGGACGGAAATGTTCATTTTCGGTCCATCATTCATAGGGTGAGCAAAAATTAGAATCTTTCTAGATTTGAGTGAAATATTCCGGGTTTTTAGAACCAGTTATCGTCTACTGAAGGTGTGAATTTAAAGTTGCTACCTTGTCTCAATTCAAAGTTACGAATTTTGAAAAGATGGCGTGCAATTTGGCAAGCATGTTAATTTTTGGTTCTTCATACACAAGATGGCCAAAAGTCAGGAGTTTTCATGATTTGGTCGAAAATTGGTGCGTTTTCTGTCACAAATATTCTTTATAGAATATGTTAATTTTGAGTTGCTGCGTACTCTAGATAGGACGTTATGAATTTTTATGATTTGCAGTTGCGCGAACATGTTCATTTTCGGCCCATCATTCACAGGGTGGGCAAACATCAGAATCTTCCGCTATTCGAGTGAAACATTTTGGACCCTAAGCACCAAGTGTGTTCTATAGGCTGTGCAAATTTCAAGTAGCAGCCTGCTTTAGATTGAAATTTACGAATTTTTAAAGGAGAGCGTGCAGATGGGCGGACAATTTCATTTTCGGCCTATCATTCACAGGGTGGTAAACCAGCAGAATCTCCTGCGATTTAAGTGAATTTTTCAGAGTTTTCAGTCAAAAGTATCATCTAAAGGGTGTGTTAATTTCAAGTTGTTGCCTGCTCTGAATTGGAAGTTACAAATTTGTGAAAAAGGGCGTGCAGGTGGACGGAAATGTTCATTTTCAGTCCATCATTCATAGGGTGGGCAAAAATTAGAATCTTTCTCGATTTGAGTGAAATCTTCCGGGTTTTTAGTACCATTTATCGACTACTGAATGTGTGAATTTAAAGTTGCTACCTTGTCTCAATTCACAGTTACGAATTTTGAAAAGAGGGCGTGCAATTTGGCAAGCATGTTAATTTTTGGTTCGCTATACACTAGATGGCCAAAAGTCAGGAGTTTTGATGATTTGGTCGAAAATTTGAGGGTTTTCTGTCACAAATATTCTTTATAGAATTTGCTAATTTTGAGTTGCTGCGTACTCTAGATCGGACGTTATGAATTTTTATGATTTGCAGATGCGCGAACATATTCATTTTCGGCCCATCATTCACAGGGCGGGCAAACATCAGGATCTTCCGCTATTCCAGTGAAACATTTTGGGCCCTAAGCACCAAGTGTGTTCTATAGGCTGTGCAAATTTTAAGTAGCTGCCTGCTTTAGATTGAAATTTACGAATTTTTAAAGAAGAGCGTGCAGATGGGCGGACAATTTCATTTTCGGCCCATCATCCACAGGGTGGTAAACCAGCAGAATCTTCAGTGATTCGAGTGAACTTTTCAGAGTTTTCAGTCAAAAGTATCATCTAAAGGGTGTGTTAATTTCAAGTTGTTGCCTGCTCTGAATTGGAAGTTACAAATTTGTAAAAAAGGGCGTGCAGGTGGACGGAAATGTTCATTTTCGCTCCATCATTCATACGGTGAACAAAAATTAGAATCTTTCTAGATTTGAGTGAAATTTTCCGAGTTTTTAGTACCATTTATCGACTACTGAATGTGTGAATTTAAAGTTGCTACCTTGTCTCAATTCACAGTTACGAATTTTGAAAAGAGGGCGTGCAATTTGGCAAGCATGTTATTTGTTGGTTCTTCATACACAAGATGGACAAAAGTCAGGTGTTTTCATGATTTGGTCGGAAATTGGAGCGTTCTCTAGCACAAATATTCTTTATAGAATATGTTAATTTTGAGTTGCTGCGTACTCTAGATCGGACGTTATGAATTTTTATGATTTGCAGATGCGCGAACATGTTCATTTTCGGCCCATCATTCACAGGGTGGGCAAACATCAGGATCTTCCGCTATTCCAGTGAAACATTTTGGACCCTAAGCACCAAGTGTGTTCTATAGGCTGTGCAAATTTCAAGTAGCTGCCTGCTTTAGATTGAAATTTACGAATTTTTAAAGGAGAGCGTGCAGATGGGCGGACAATTTCATTTTCGGCCCATCATCCACAGGGTGGTAAACCAGCAGAATCTTCAGTGATTCGAGTGAACTTTTCAGAGTTTTCAGTCAAAAGTATCATCTAAAGGGTGTGTTAATTTCAAGTTGTTGCCTGCTCTGAATTGGAAGTTACAAATTTGTAAAAAAGGGCGTGCAGGTGGACGGAAATGTTCATTTTCGGTCCATCATTCATAGGGTGAGCAAAAATTAGAATCTTTCTAGATTTGAGTGAAATATTCCGGGTTTTTAGTACCAGTTATCGACTACTGAATGTGTGAATTTAAAGTTGCTACCTTGTCTCAATTCACAGTTACGAATTTTGAAAAGAGGGCGTGCAATTTGGCAAGCATGTTAATTTTTGGTTCTTCATACACAAGATGGCCAAAAGTCAGGAGTTTTCATGATTTGGTGGAAAATTTGAGGATTTTCAGTCACAAATATTTTTTATAGAATGTGCTAAGTTTGTGTTGCTGCGTACTCTAGATCGGACGTTATGAATTTTTATGATTTGCAGATGCGCGAACATGTTGATTTTCGGCCCATTATTCACAGGGCGGGAAAACATCAGGATCTTCCGCTATTCCAGTGAAACATTTTGGGCCCTAAGCACCAAGTGTGTTCTATAGGCTGTGCAAATTTCAAGTAGCTGCCTGCTTTAGATTGAAATTTACGAATTTTTAAAGGAGAGCGTGCAGATGGGCGGACAATTTCATTTTCGGCCTATCATTCACAGGGTGGTAAACCAGCAGAATCTCCTGCGATTTGAGTGAATTTTTCAGAGTTTTCAGTCAAAAGTATCATCTAAAGGGTGTGTTAATTTCAAGTTGTTGCCTGCTCTGAATTGGAAGTTACAAATTTGTAAAGAAGGGCGTGCAGGTGGACGGAAATGTTCATTTTCGGTCCATCATTCATAGGGTGAGCAAAAATTAGAATCTTTCTAGATTTGAGTGAAATTTTCCGGGTTTTTAGAACCATTTATCGACTACTGAATGTGTGAATTTAAAGTTGCTACCTTGCCTCAATTCAAAGTTACGAATTTTGAAAAGAGGGCGTGCAATTTGGCAAGCATGTTAATTTTTGGTTCTTCATACACAAGATGGCCAAAAGTCAGGAGTTTTCATGATTTGGTCGAAAATTGGAGCGTTTTCTAGCACAAATATTCTTTATAGAATATGTTAATTTTGAGTTGCTGCGTACTCTAGATCGGACGTTATGAATTTTTATGATTTGCAGATGCGCGAACATATTCATTTTCGGCCCATCATTCACAGGGCGGGCAAACATCAGGATCTTCCGCTATTCCAGTGAAACATTTTGGGCCCTAAGCACCAAGTGTGTTCTATAGGCTGTGCAAATTTCAAGTTGCTGCCTGCTTTAGATTGAAATTTACGAATTTTTAAAGGAGAGCGTGCAGATGGGCGGACAATTTCATTTTCGGCCCATCATTCACAGGGTGGTAAACAATCAGAATATTCAGTGATTTGAGTGAACTTTTCAGAGTTTTCAGTCAAAAGTATCATCTAAAGGGTGTGTTAATTTCAAGTTGTTGCCAGCTCTAAATTGGAAGTTACAAATTTGTAAAGAAGGGCGTGCAGGTGGACGGAAATGTTCATTTTCGGTCCATCATTCATAGGGTGAGCAAAAATTAGAATCTTTCTAGATTTGAGTGAAATATTCCGGGTTTTTAGAACCAGTTATCGACTACTGAATGTGTGAATTTAAAGTTGCTACCTTGCCTCAATTCAAAGTTACGAATTTTGAAAAGAGGGCGTGCAATTTGGCAAGCATGTTAATTTTTGGTTCTTCATACACAAGATGGCCAAAAGTCAGGAGTTTTCATGATTTGGTCGAAAATTGGAGCGTTTTCTAGCACAAATATTCTTTATAGAATATGTTAATTTTGAGTTGCTGCGTACTCTAGATCGGACGTTATGAATTTTTATGATTTGCAGATGCGCGAACATATTCATTTTCGGCCCATCATTCACAGGGCGGGCAAACATCAGGATCTTCCGCTATTCCAGTGAAACATTTTGGGCCCTAAGCACCAAGTGTGTTCTATAGGCTGTGCAAATTTCAAGTTGCTGCCTGCTTTAGATTGAAATTTACGAATTTTTAAAGGAGAGCGTGCAGATGGGCGGACAATTTCATTTTCGGCCCATCATTCACAGGGTGGTAAACAATCAGAATATTCAGTGATTTGAGTGAACTTTTCAGAGTTTTCAGCCAAAAGTATCATCTAAAGGGTGTGTTAATTTCAAGTTGTTGCCTGCTCTGAATTGGAAGTTACAAATTTGTAAAAAAGGGCATGCAGGTGGACGGAAATGTTCATTTTCGGTCCATCATTCAAAGGGTGGGCAAAAATTAGAATCTTTCTCGATTTGAGTGAAATTTTCCGAGTTTTTAGTACCATTTATCGTCTACTGAATGTGTGAATTTGAAGTTGCTACCTTGCCTCAATTCAAAGTTACGAATTTTGAAAAGAGGGCGTGCAATTTGGCAAGCATGTTAATTTTTGGTTCTTCATATACAAGATGGCCAAAAGTCAGGAGTTTTCATGATTTGGTCGAAAATTTGAGGGTTTTCTGTCACAAATATTCTTTATAGAATTTGCTAATTTTCAGTTGCTGCGTACTCTAGATAGGACGTTATGAATTTTTATGATTTGCAGATGCGCGAACATGTTCATTTTCGGCCCATCATTCACAGGGTGGGCAAACATCAGGATCTTCCGCTATTCCAGTGAAACATTTTGGGCCCTAAGCACCAAGTGTGTTCTATAGGCTGTGCAAATTTCAAGTAGCTGCCTGCTTTAGATTGAAATTTACGAATTTTTAAAGGAGAGCGTGCAGATGGGCGGACAATTTCATTTTCGGCCCATCATCCACAGGGTGGTAAACCAGCAGAATCTTCAGTGATTTGAGTGAACTTTTCAGAGTTTTCAGTCAAAAGTATCATCTAAAGGGTGTGTTAATTTCAAGTTATTGCCTGCTCTGAATTGGAAGTTGCAAATTTGTAAAGAAGGGCGTGCAGGTGGACGGAAATGTTCATTTTCGGTCCATCATTCATAGGGTGAGCAAAAATTAGAATCTTTCTAGATTTGAGTGAAATTTTCCGGGTTTTTACTACCATTTATCGACTACTGAATGTGTGAATTTAAAGTTGCCACCTTTTCCCAATTCACAGTTATGAATTTTGAAAAGAGGGCGTGCAATTTGGCAAGCATGTTAATTTTTGGTTCTTCATTCACAAGATGACCAAAAGGCAGGTGTTTTCATGATTTGGTCGAAAATTTGAGGGTTTTCTGTCACAAATATTCTTTATAGAATGTGCTAATTTTGAGTTGCTGCGTACTCTAGATCGGAAGTTATAAATTTTTACGAAAGGGCATGCAGATGTGCGAACAAGTTCATTTTCGGCCCATAATTTACAGGGTGGTAAAAAATCAGGAGCTTCCGCTATTCTAATGAAATGCTTCGGGTTCTAAGTTTCAAGTATTTTCTATAGGTGGTGTGAATTTCAAGTTCCTGGCTACTTTCGGTTGGAATTTACGATTTTTTAAAGGAGAGCGTGCATATGGGCGAATAAGTTCAATTTATATCTATTATTCATAGGGTGGCCAAAAATCTGAATCTTGAGCGATTTGAGTGAAAATTTCAGAGTTTTCAGACAAAAAGCTGATCTAATGGGTGTGATAATTTCAAGTTGCTGCGTGCTCTGAGTTAGAAGTTACACGTTTGTAAAAAAGAGCGTGCAGTTGGACGGAAATATTCATTTTCGGTCCATCACTCACAGGGTGGGCAAAAATCAGAATCTTTCGCAATCTGAATGAAATTTTCCGGGCTTTCAGCATCAAGTGTCTTCTATAAGTTGTGTGAATTTGAAGTTGCTAACTCAACTCGATTTGAGGTTACGAATTTTTAAAGGAGAACGTGCAGATGGGCGAACAGTTTCATTTTCGGCCCATCATTCACAGGGTTGGCAAAAATCACGGTCTTCCGCTAGTCGAATGAGTTTTTTTGGGTCCTAAGCCCCAAGTGTGTTCTATGGGCTGTGCGAATTTCAAGTTACTGCCTGCTTTGGGTTGGTATTTACGAATTTTTAAAGGAGAGCGTGCAGATTCATTTTCGGCCCATCATTAACAGGGTGGTAAACAATCAGAATCTTCAGTGATTTAGTCAACTTTACAACAAAGTACAACAAACTTATTGCTAGTATAGTAGGCTCATTTGTTTACTGCTCAATGCAATTCTAGTCAAACTGGCAGGCCTATAAGTGACAAATCGCCAGTTATACACCGGATTCTGGCGTGGTGTTTTTCGGAAAATTTCATTTTTCAACCATCAAAACCATTGGCGTGCAATTGGGTCAACATCCTTTAAAATAGCCCATATTTTCTACAGGGTGTTTAGTAATTTGCATGCATTATTTAACTCCTAATAGGAAAAACTCTGTTGGCATCTTGATGGTTTAGCTGGCTCCATTTTGGATAAAAATCGAACTGAAGCAGTCGCGATCCATTGAGAAACGGCGCCTTATTGAAATTCGACAGAACATTTCGATTAACCGATGACTTTTTACAAAGTATTTTAATTAATTTTCCCCGCTTCTTCGGTATTTCTTTTCGGGGTTTACAGTGCAAGTGACACCTCTGGATAAGAGAAATTGAAATCTCATCTGCACAGTTTTCGGATCTCGCTGAACAATGACGGCTGGAATCTGTTCTTATAAACATTTTTTTTCTTTGTTTGTCGATTTCTATTCGATTCCTATTTTATACAAAACAAGCTGCCATTCAAACTTCCAGTCGACGTCGTAAATTGAAAAATTTCCAGTTAAGAAATCGGCCATTGTTTAAGTATTTCAACTGTTGTACAATCTTCTTTGAGTAAATTTGAGTCGACATAGGAGATCGTGTTATCGAGCAAGCCGATTAAGGAATTGCTGAAAATGTCGCCTTGCAAACGCAATAAAGGCCGGTATGCGAAATGTTATATGTAGAATAAAAGAAGGGGATAATGAATTCAACAATGAAGCTGAATGTCGCACCCTCCGGAATTTAATTAAATACGGATTACCGAACCCGGAATAATAAAACACAGATATACCGGTATGTTCTTATTTGAATTCGGACAAGTTCATCATTTTCGCTTGATTACTTTATCTCGGCCCCAAATCGGGAAATTAATTTCATTAGAAACCAGAACACTCTGTATAAGGGCCACTGAGTTGATTAGCAAGGAACGTTTCGTGTGCATTTACAGAAATCATCCTCAAATAGTTGATATTGTTTCTAGGTTTGAAATAAAATGTTAAGATGTAAGATTAATGCGGGTTTAGAAAATCGCGCTTAGTTTTTGGGTCATATTTAGAGAAGCGGTTGAGCTACAAAACTCTGATTATCATTCCCGAATGGAGCCGTAAAATGCGCACTTTTTTGTAAAAAAAACATCGAATGAGGAATTTGTCTAGTTGCCGTGTAAAACGCTATAATGCAAGATTAATGTAGATATTGAAAACGGCTCTTAGTCTTTCGCTCATAATTAGAGAGTTGCTAGAGCCACAACGTATTATTTGTCTTTTCGGAATAGAGCGTTTAAATGTGCTCTTTCTTTATAAAACTTCGACTGCAACACTTTTGTAGTTTTCGAGAAAATCGCTAAAATGCGAGATTAATGCGGATTTTGAAAACCGCTCTTAGATTTTGACTTATATTTAGAGAACTGGTAGAGCGACAAGACTCTATTTGGCATTACCCAATAGAGCCTTAAAATGCGCACTTTTTTGTATAAAACGTTGATTGAGATTTTTTTCTAGTTTTCGAACAAAAAGCTGAATTTCAAGGTTAATGCGGATTTTGAAAAATGCTCTTAGCCTTGGGCTCAAATTTAGAGAATAGGTTGAGGTACAGAAGCCTCGTTAACATTCCCGAATAGAGCCTTAAAATTAGCACTTTATTTATATAAATCATTGAATGATGAATTTTTCTGGTTTTCGAGAAAAACGTTAAAATGCGAGATTAGTGCAGACTTTGAAAACCGCTCTTAGTCTTTGTCTCATATTAAAAGGATTGGTTGAGTTACAAGACTCTATTTTCCACTTCCCAATAGAGCCTTGAAATGAGCACTTTTTTTATATAAAACACTGATAGGTGAATTTTTCTAGTTTTCCAGCAAAAAAGCTAAATTGCAAGATTAATGGGGATTTTGAAAAACGCTCTTAGACTTTTGATTATATTTAGAGAACCGCTTAAGCAAGAAGACTCGCTTTGGCACTTCCCAATAGAGCCTTAAAATTGGCACTTTTTTGTATAAAACATTGTTTGAGGAATTTTTCTAGTTTTCGAGCAAAAAGCTAAAATGCAAGATTTGTGCATATTTCAAAAACCGCTCTTAGTCTTTTGATTTTATTTAGAGAACCGCTTGAGCGAGGTGACTCAATTTGGCAGTCCCCAATAGAGCCTTAAAATTGGCACTATTTTTAATGTAAAAGATTAATTGAGGAATTTTTTTGGTTTTCGAGAAAAACGCTAAAATGCATGATTAGTGCAAACTTCGAAAACCGCTCTTAGTTTTTGTCTCATATTAAAAGGATAGGTTGAGTGACAAGACTCTATTTCTCACTTCCCAATAGAGCCTCAAAATGCGCACTTTTTTTTATATAAAATGTTGATAGATTGTTTTTTCTAGTTTTCGAGCAAAAAGCTAAATTGCAAGATTAATGGGGATTTTGAAAAACGCTCTTAGACTTTTGATTATATGTAGACAACCGCTTAAGTAACAAGACTCGATTTCGCACTCCCCAATAGAGCCTTAAAATTGGCACTTTTTTTATATAAAATATTGATTGAGGAATTTTTTTGGTTTTCGAGAAAAACGCTAAAAAGCAAGATTAGTGCAGACTTCGAAAACCGCTCTTAGTCTTTGTCTCATATTAAAAGGATCGGTTGAGTGACAAGACTCTATTTCTCACTTCCCAATAGAGCCTTAAAATGCGCACTTTTTTTGTATAAAACATTGATTGAAATTTTTTCTAGTTTTCGAGCAAAAAGCTAAATTTCAAGATTAATGCGGATTTTAAAAAATGTTCGTAACCTTTGGCTCAAATTTAGAGAATAGGTTGAGCTACAGGAGTCTGTGTAACATTCCCGAATAGAGCCTCAAAATACGCACTTTTTTATACCAAACATTGATTGATGAATTTTTTTGGTTTTCGAGAAAAACGCTAAAATGCAAGATTAATACGAATTTTGATAACCGCTCCCAGATTTTGACTTATATTTAGAGAACTGGTAGAACCATGAGACTCTGTTTATCATTCTCAATTAGAGCATTAAAATGCGCATGTTTTTCAGATAAAAGATCGAGCGAGGAATGTTTCCAGTTTTCGAGCAAAAAGCTAAAACGCAAGATTAGTGCAGATTTCGAAAACCACTCTTAGTATTTTGATCATGTTAAGAGAACTGATTGAGCGACAAGACTCTATTTGGCACTACTCAATAGAGCCTTAAAATGTGAACTTTTTTTATATGAAACATTTATTGAAGAATTTTTCTAGTTTTCGAGTAAAAAGCTAAATTTCAAGATTAATGCGGATTTTGAAAACTGCTCTCAGATTTTGACTTACTTTTAAATAACTGGTAGAGCGACAAGACTCTCTTTGTCATTCTCAAATAGAGCCTTAAAATGTGCATGTTTTTATATAAAACATCGATAGAGGAATGTTTCCAGGTTTCGAGCAAAAAGCTAAAACACAAGATTAGTGCAGATTTCGAAAACCGCTCTTAGTCTTTTGATCATATTTAGAGAACCGCTTGAGCAACAAGATTCGATTTGGCATTCCCCCATAGGGCCTTAAAATGCGCACGTTTTTGTATAAAAGATTGTTTGAGGAATTTTACTAGTTTTCGAGCAAAAAGCTAAAATGCAAGATTTGTGCATATTTCAAAAACCGCTCTTAGTCTTTTGATTATATTTAGAGAACCGCTTGAGCGAGAAGACTCGATTTGGCACTACCCAATAGCGGCTTAAAATTGGCACTTTTTTTATATAACAGATTGATTGAGGAATTTTTTGGTTTTCGAGAAAAACGCTAAAATGCAAGATTAGTGCAGACTTCGAAAACCGCTCTTAGTTTTTGTCTTATATTAAAAGGATAGGTTGAGTGACAAGACTCTATTTCTCACTTACCAATAGAGCCTCAAAATGCTCACTTTTTTTATATAAAACGTTGATTGATGAATTTTTCTAGTTTTCGAGCAAAAAGCTAAATTGCAAAATTAATGGGGATTTTGAAAAACGCTCTTAGACTTTTGATTATATTTAGAGAACCGCTTAAGCAAGAAGACTCGATTTAGCACTCCCCCATAGAGCCTTAAAATTGGCACTTTTTTTATATAAAATATTAATTGAGGAATTTTTTTGGTTTTCGAGAAAAACGCTAAAATGCAAGATTAGTGCAGACTTCGAAAACCGCTCTTAGTCTTTGTCTCATATTAAAAGGATCGGTTGAGTGACAATACTCTATTTCTCACTTCCCAATAGAGCCTTAAAATGCGCACTTTTTTGTATAAAACATTGATTAAAATTTTTTTCTAGTTTTCGAGCAAAAAGCTAAATTTCAAGATTAATGCGGATTTTAAAAATTGCTCTTAAACTTTGGCTCAAATTTAGAGAATAGGTTGAGCTACAGGAGTCTGTGTAACATTCCCGAATAGAGCCTCAAAATACGCACTTTTTTATAAAAATATTGATTGATGAATTTTTTTGGTTTTCGAGAAAAACGCAAAAATGCAAGATTAATGCGGATTTTGATAACCGCTCCCAGATTTTGACTTATATTTAGAGAACTGGTAGAGCCACAAAACTATGTTTATCATTCTCAATTAGAGCATTAAATGCGCATGTTTTCTATATAAAAGATCGATCGAGGAATGTTTCCAGGTTTCGAGCAAAAAGTTAAAACGCAAGATTAGTGCGGATTTCCAAAACCGCTCTAAGTCTTTGGCTCATACCTAGAGAACCGATTGAGCGACAAGACTCTATTTGTTATGGCGAAATAGAGCCCTAAATGGTGCACTTTTCTATGTAACACATCAGTTCAGGAATGTTTTCTGTGTTTGAACAGAAAGCTGAAATCCAAGATTAGTGAGGATTTCAAAAACCAGTCTTAATCTTTGGCTCATATGTAGAGCACGGGTTGAGTACAGTACTTTATTAGTCATTTTCCAAAAAAAATCCATAAAGTGCGCACTTTTCCATGTGAAACATTGACTTATGATTTTTTCAGGTCTTCGAACAAAAAGTTAAAATGCAAGATTAATGCGGATTTCGAAAACTGCTCTTGGCCTTTGGCTCAGATTTAGAGAACCGGTTGAGCTACAAGCTTCTATGTGTCATTCCGGAATAGAGCCTTAAAATGCCCACTTTTTTGTATAGAATATCGATATAGCAAACATTTTCTAAATTTCGGGAAAAAAATCTAAAATGCAAAATGAATGCGAATTTTGAACCAGCCTAAACCAGAGAGAGCCTAAAAAAGTATTAGAAACAAACGCAATTACATAAACAGACAAAAAATCTAAGTATTTTAATGACAATAAAACCACAGAGGATTTTAATTTGATCTTAGAACAAACATCTAATATTAACCAGCTGGATTTCCTGCTATCGCCCATTCTACCACTGTCTGTCGATTGTGTTTCACTCTCAGCCCGATATAAAACAATTTGAGGCATTATATATGTCAAGTGCAACCCTCTCAATAATGACCCCTTTATCTTGTCTATTGCTCCCTGACTATAAACAATGTGCTCCCGTTCTGCTGACAAGGAATACAGGTTTGATATGACACGTCGATGTTGCTCTCAATACGTGTCACTTGATCCAATGAGTAATTGTTTAGTCACAATGCCTGTCGATTAATGATCGATCAACACTCATCGATATACAGCGTGATGAACAGTTGGCCTCATTCGCAAAACTGCAAAATTCCTTATTTATAGTCCATAACCTCACTTCACAACATTGGTTTTTATTTCTTCGCTTCGCAGCTCCATGTTAAAGGAAAGGTTACAGGTGAAAAAGGTTGATCAAACGCTAGGAACGAGAATATTGGGGTTTTTCTCAATGGTTTGCGAAAAAAGCACTGTTTTTCTTCGGCCAATGTTTCATACTTTAACAATGTATGATACACATTCCGTTATATAAATGTATAGTTTGGCGTCTGTTTGGAACTTTTCCAATACACAGTTCACGACGCAAAAAAAATGGCATTCAATTTAACAGGAATAAAGTGATTTTTCAGTTGAAACGCGAAACCCCCAACAGTCAATTATAAAATTCCGAAACAAAGCGATTTGCCGCTGAAAGAAGTGATTAAGTGAAATAAAAATAATAATAATCACCTTTCAATGCAGCCCGGGGCACAATAAGGCATTAATTAATAGGGGAAAACTAATTTCCAGCGTGTTCGCAAATACATTGTACCTTAGGCGCCAGAATCGATATGGAAAGCGGCCATAAATCGAAGGAAAAAACCCGATCTGGTGACGCCGCAATCTAAAAAAATAATATGTGGCTGGCAGAACTTTTGCCGAGAAAGGTAGATTTATAATCTCGTAACACAAAGGGCCGAATAGTAATGTCCGCAACGTCCAGTCGGGAGTTTTTTTTTAAGGCAACTAATCAATGTCGCCTGCAGAAATCGCGTATTGGTAAAACTGGTGAAAGCAACCCTTGCAGATCTTGACTGGGCATTTTTATTGGGGAAAGGGGGCGACGCTCCTTAAGACCCGCTAAAGGGGTGGACAGAACTCGAAGAATTAATTCTAGAAAGGTGCTTTTGATTCAATCGCCTTCCAAAATTCCTGCTCGAAAGCCGTAAATTGCCCTGTTCCCAGCACCAAAATCCGCAATTAATTCTCTTCTGTAGCTTGTGAAGAAAAGTCGGAAAAAAGGGGAGCAAACCCTGAAGAAGGAAACACAAAGTCCGAAAGCTCAGAAATCGACTCAGAATGTTTTTGCTCAGGTCAACAACTGACCGAATTTCTATATCTTCTGCTTTTGATGGTAGTCACAAAAAAACTCAGCCGATTACCAAGCTTTAAAAAACAAACATTTTCCAACCATAGTAGGCTCATTTGTGCACCACTCCATGCAATTGGAGTCAAACTGGCAGGCCTATTAGTGATAAATCGTCGGTTGTACACGAGATTCCTGCGGAATAAAACCACGGCCACTTGGGTCCGGCTGAACTCGAAACTTTTTGCCTTTAAGACAGCCAACTCTGCACTCTCACCAACACTTCAATCAGCAATTATTCATTCATACTAGATTGGCGGAATTAATTGACAAATAACTGCTAAAACTGTCCTAATTTACTGAACAAACCGTGACTTTTTATGTCCTTATAAAGTAAATATAAATTATTTCAACAACGGTGAGTAATGAAGCTCCTATGAAGAATCCGGCTGCTCCTCCAATAGAAACTAAAACCACACTAGTTTTCAATTTTTTTTGGAAAACTTAGTAAACTTACCCACTAAGTCCAGGATATTTTTAACAACAACCCTCTTGAATCTGGATGTGGGCAGCGACTGCATCTCGATAGTGATTCCAGTAGTTGAATAGTTGGAGCTGAGAATTTGCACAAATAAATTTTTATTTGCATAATTTGAAATTGTATGATACACATTTTGTTATATTTAAAATTTTATTTCCTGTGGCTGTTGTCGTACGTGTTTTAAATTTTTATTTCAATTTCTTCATTTTTTCTTACTTTCCTTTCTCACCTTTTCTCCTTTGAAACGATGTTGTATTCAGGCTCGGTACAGGATGGATAACAGTCACAGCTTAATCCAGGCTTATCGGAACCTTTCGAGTGTAGCCGATTTACAGTTTCTGAAACGGTTCAAAATATCTTTTGAGTTCTGATTTTGACTTCTAAAATTCTAACCTCTAAATGATAGGAGCACAACTAATAATTTGGGGCTTTTGAGGTTTAAATCACCCTATATCTACAAAACCAGCCAAAATATCATTTTACTCATAATAAACTTTTTGATAGACCTTTTCGGGGGTCCATCTTTCAGCGAGAAGGTTTTTACTGAAATTCATAACCTCTAAAGAAATAGAAGCAAAAGTGTCAACAGTTGACCGCTTTTGCTGGTTTAAATACTCTATATCTCCCAAACGACTGCATGTCTTGTTTCAGTCCTAATGACCTTTTCCATAGAGCGACTTGAGATCCATCTTCCAGCTGAAACTTTACCGATAAATTCCTAACCTCAAAAAAGGGATACCAGCAAAAACAACATTTTGCGGCCCTTGAGACGTAAAACACCGGATATCTCCAAAACCAGTGAAAATATTCCTTGACTCCCACTGACCTTTTCGATAAAGCGTCTCAAGGTCTATCCTTTGACGAAAAACTTTACACATATTCCTAACCTCTAAAGAGATACAGGAAAAATTGTAAACATTTTGAGGCTTAAGCCTTCCTACCCCTTAAGGAGATAGAAGCAAACATATGGAAACACTAGCATAATCTCTCAACTTACCAAAATTGTTAGTCAAACACTTTAGGCCCTCAATATCGCAGTAGCTGCGCTTATCTGAAACAAAATTGCTGCGCAAAAGAAAAATCAGCGATTTTGTCCCTTACTGTAGTAAGGCATCAAATGGTGAGTGCAGTTGCAGATTCTAAAGTGATTGTCTGCATGGCACTGAACCAGGCAAGTTGAGTAACTGTACAAGCGATGAACCCGAAGATTCTTGGGAAGTTCCCAAGGGAATCGACATTTTCGCTTCCGCAAAGGGAGCTGGATTATTCTTGCATCGTTATCGACTTCAACCACCTGCGAAGATGTTTGTAAACCACTTACCATCAAAATCGGGGAATCAAGCTTACATTAAACAATATCTCATAATGCTCGCCAAGCAAAATATCCTTCATATAGTTCGACTCGGCGTTAATGAAAGGAACCTCTTCAGGCCCATGAATATACACCTGAAACGTGAAAGTGAAATCGGAAACTTTCATCAAATGCCTTTTTACCCTGACGTCTTCAATGGTATCAATCGAAAGTTTCCCTGTTCCAGTTTCCCTGTTCATTTGTAGATTTAACAGTTCCTTGTTCGAGTTCCTAAAGAGCATTTACGTCATTAAAAAGCCTTAAAAGTCTCTAGGCCTCAATTAACACTTGCTTAGTATGAAGAGAGTTGAAGGAGAAGCAAACCCCATACTCGGTTTCCAGAGGAAGAAACTGGTCGCAACAGTTGAACTCTTCCTCGTTCCATTTGCAACTTGACAAAATCTTCGAACAAGGTTTGCGTAGCTGAATTTTTGAAAAAAAAATATTTGGATACTCAAATTCATTAATCAAAAGGAAAATTAACTCACTAACTTTTTGAATAATTTGCGAAATATTCACTTTGGAGCAGGAAAAACACTGATACTGGCAAGCGTAGCAACTGCCAGAAAAAAACAGCAAATCCGTAATAAAAAACTCCAGCATTGCTTTGTTGTCCCGTTGATCAAATGGCCTGGAAACCATCGAAATGAGTAGAAAAAGTCTTCAGATTTCGGACTCTTACTGGTCAATCAGCGACATATCGGCGCCAGATATTTGGCAAACTGAGACCGAGGGAAATGAGGTGTTCCACTCCAAATAGGTGGTTTCGGTTAGAAAAGTTATCGAATTTTCCTGGTAGGTGCGAACAAGCGAGATGAACACCAATGCCATTACGCCGCAACAAATGAGGAAAATTCCGACCCAAAATGCTCTGAAATATCATTAGAATATGCATGAGTGAGACAAGGCAGGCTCATAAAGCCCCGTGTTAGGAAAGGAGAGCGCCTCGGACGGTTTCCTTGCCCTCTCTTTCCAATACACTCTTTCATCTTTTTATCTTGTTTCACTCAGTGCGGCAGTAAACTCTGGCACTGTCTGGTAGCAAAAAGCTACTTACCCAAAATGCGGAAATCGAAAAATAAACGACTGTTACACACCTGATAAAAACATGTCTTTCCCTGCTCTCTATATACTTCAGCCCATGTAAATGACTATTCTTCAAATAAGATCCTGGTTTTTTCGAAATATCCTACATGGGACGTAATTTTTTGGCTTCCATCCTATTTTTCGATGTTTTCAGCCCCTAATCTGGTCCTTTACTTAACTTCTAATGCATGCTGAACCCCGCTAATGGACATATGTTTTTCCCGAGTAAAGATTTTTGATAACAGCCCTCTAATGGATCCATTAAAGGTCCATCAGATACAATCTTTCCATTAAGCGCCATTTTCAACGGGTTTTTTTTCCGTGTATTCAGACTTCTCCGCGACGTTGTCACATTCCAATGGCGGCACTAACGCCAGATGTAACGTGACGTTGGACGTCAGCCACGATGGGTTGTCACTTTAGTGTTTCAAAACAAAAACAGCTGAGCTGGTCGCTGATTGCTGAGAACTCCCCCAAAAGTGGTAGCTGTTTAAATTCGTCAATGTTAGCTGTTTACCTGTAATGTGACTCAACTTGATTACATATCTGGAGTCTGAGCCGGTACTTGAAAACATCTCAGAAGGTTATCTATGTGGGAAGCAGTCGGCTAAAGATGATGCCTTTGTCGGATAATTTCGATATTGCCTGTTTTCTGGTAACGAAGCACTCATGGAAAGGAAAGTGAGTTGATTGGGGCTTAATTAGCTAGTAGATCAATGGGTTTGAACGGTTTCGACCGTCTAAAGTCGATGTTTTAAGCGAAACATGTTAATGCCATAGTCAGCAATTTGAAAGTTGGATGGAAGGCGTTGTTTCAAGTCAATGCCCCAAAACACTGCTTTTGTATGTAGGTTTTTTGCCAAAGACATCCACTTCTGGTGTGTTCACAATTAGTATGCTTAATGTGCATTATCTACCTCCAAGTAACCATCTATGAACGAAGACCTTAGTATCAAAAATTTATCTATGGCAAGACTGCCACAGAGAGGCCTCAGTTCTCATTCCATAGACTTTAGCTCCAAAATAATCGTTATTGAATTTAATTTTATATTTTATAAATAAAAATATAAAATATTTTATATTCAAAGAATATAATGGACTTTGTTATAACACTTAATAGACACCGAGTAATGAATTGAATTTTCTCTAGTTGTTTTTTAGTGATTCAATAAAAACGATAGTAATAAACCAGCCAGAATGAAAAATTGTTGTTTAGATTGGGCAATTCGATACGCGTTTAACCGATAATTATATTTCGTTTCTAGTCTGAATCCCTTATTTTGAGTTCAATCCGATGTTTTGTGTGTGTTGCGTAATTTAACACTAATATGGTTTTGATAACTACCATTAAATAGCCAAAATCCACTACACAGAGCTAGCAATTATTAATTATACCGACTGTCCCCAACTTGGGTTGGTTTACATTTTTGCCTAGATTTCAGGAACTATTTGCGACACACTACCGAAAATTCGCATGCATTTTGCCAATACTTGTAGTTACGTGATGAGAGATAATTTTTTTAAAATCATGTATCAGTAGCGTCGATTTTGGGGCTGGGGGGCTTAGTTTGTTCCCAACTTCCACGCCACTGGAAATAATGGCAATTTGAAAGCCTCTGCTGATAGCCCATTGTTTTTCGCGCAGAAAAGGTACCCTTACTTAAAAGCTCTAATTTCACTCGTTTTCGACTAAAGTGGCATTTTCTGGCGGAAAGCTTGAGTTGCTACTTTATCGCTTGGTGAATAATCCCGATGGTTTCGGTTTTTGCAACTGACGAAACTCCAAAGGAATATTCAAGCTATAAACTGCCAATTTGATCCTTGAGTAATTTTTCAGATGCATTTGAACTTGCGGCGAAATGCAAAAATCCGCATAAAATGTAGGGGAGTTAAATGAAAAATTGTAACTCGCCAACCAGAGGACGGAGCTACTTGCAATTTTGGCACGGCCAAGAGGACGATTTTACCTAAAACTAGATGAATTTTCATTCAAAGCCGAGCACCTGCTGATTCGTTGGAAGCTTTTGAACTTTTGAATTTCCAAAAATCGCATAACTTGCAGTACAGTTACTCAAAAATTCATAACTCCCAAGCCAGTAGGCGCAGCTACTTGAAATTCTGGCCCAACCAAGAGGAAGGTTCCGTCTTAAGCTCGGCCGATTTTTGTTAAAATCCGAGCTGTGGTTGATTTTTCAGAAGCCCATTAACTGGCACCCAAAATTTCCGTATTTCTCTCTTTCAGATACAAACGAATATTTTCCATCGGATCGAAGGGAGTGACCACCTACAACCCCTCCACTCTCGAGGTGACCAACAAGTGGGCATACAATGAGTTCTACTCAATTCAGCCAATCAAAACTGGCGGCAATTCGCCGAACGAGTACCAGATAACAGTGAAAAAGGACAAAAAAATGAACAAAATGATTTTCTCCACGGAGCATCGCACTTACGTTATCACCGAAACTATGAAGTTTAAGCATTTATTCATCGAAAAACCCAAAGAAATTTATGTAAGTGTGTTTCGACTGGTTATTTCATGTTATTTAAGATGTTCTGTAGCGTTACCAAGCGTATAAGCACCATTGGTCCGATATACGGTTACCAGTTCTATTGGAAGTCACTCCTTACTCTCTTGACCAATTGGATCCGACTACCAATACTATTCTTGCCAGCTACACCTACAAGGACTTTGAGGGGATTTGCACGGTGTGTGACTACCCAGGTGAGAGCTAGAGGGCAATAAAGTGAACCAAACTGGCATTTTCCGATTGGTTTCAGGTGGTTTTGTGATAGTTTGTGGCGGATTTGGGCGCCTGCATATGTTCCAAACAGTGGACTTTGAGGAGATTAAAATCAAAATTGCCGAAAATGCTTCCCTGTTCTTGGGGATCAATATCAAAGTATTAGGCCAGCCAATCAGTCTGGATGATTTCCAGAGGCAAAGATTCGGCAAATATAGGTAACCTTTTCATACTTGTGACTCAATGAGTTTCTAATAGGTTTCCCATAGTGAAGATGAGTTTCTAACGTCCGCATCCGAGTTTTTCGTCCACAAAATCCACAAAGCCAGACATTCCGAGGCCGTGCGACGAATCCTCTGCCTATCCGAGTATTGTCTGCTCGAGCGCGATCCTCAAACCTACAGTATTTGTACTTTGCAACCTTTATGTGATATATTTGCTTTAGTGCGCGATAGTGATAACCCGCAACAGTTTAGTATAGAGTACGTTAATGGACAGATTCGGACTTACACGTCCACCGACAGGTAGGTGGTGCCTAAAACCTGCAAGATTTTTTTAAAAGCGTTTCCATTAAAGGGACTCGGTGCTGGCGTCCCTGTTGGATGGGGTGCGAGCCTCTGGAAACAAGGACGTTTACATTACAATGCGTCCCACCCCCAAGGGCCTTCGGCTGGGACCTTTGAACATCCCCGTTGAGGAGGAGGTGGAGAGTTTGCATTTGAAACTATTCCAGAGCTCGTTGCCGCATTTGACTTTCGGTAATTGTGTGAAGCGTTTCAATGCCAACATTTCGTATAGCGGGCTTTTGTACAGCGTTACCCAAGAAGTAAGTTTATCGGGTTTATATGGATGAGGTGGGACACAAACCCGCCTTATTTTTTGGGTAGTTTGCCTTAAATTAGGGTGTTTTTGCGAATTTTTTACATCTTTTTACCGCATTTAATGCCTTCGACAGGGAATTTTTTCCGAGAACAAAGAAAAACTGATCCTAGCCGCCCTTCAAACGCTGGTATCACGCGAGGGCGATCAGAAGCTGATTTCAGCCGAAGAACTCGAGTCCCAATTCCATGCGCTTCGTAGACTCGTGGCCAGCAAAATCGGGTTTGCTGCTTTCACCAAACTCCCCGGGTAAGTCTGTCGACTACACTTTTCACTAGCGGAAAAAAGAATCAATTCCATTGCAGTTTTCGGGAGTCGATCGGAATCAAAGTGATCACGGCCCTTAAAAGGAACAATCACGGCGTCACGCACGCAGCCATGGATATGATTTGCGCCCTAATGCATCCCATGCATGATGATTACGATTTGAAGCAGGAAGCAGCTGAATAAGTCGCTGCTTCTGCAGACTAAACCGTTCTTGGAGAGTCTGCTCAACATGTGGACGACCCATATAGTAAACTGTCTTATTATTGAGTCCCCAAACCCCCATTTTCCTTGCCCTTTGCTTACAGGCCCAAGGCTCTGGAGCTCTAGTGGTTTCTTCGATGCTCGATTTCCTCACCTTCGCCCTATGTGTGCCCTACAGTGAAACCACTGATGGCAAGCACTTTGATACGCTACTGGAAATGGTTGCCGATAGAGGCCGAATTCTCTTCAAACTCTTCCAAGTGGGTAGATTTAGTTGCGCCTGCTTCACCCTAGTCTTTTCGGCCTTTGCAGCATCCTTCCATGGCAATTGTCAAGGGAGTGGGACTAGTGATGCGTGCCTTGATCGAAGAAGGAGACTCTGAGGTGGCGGTGAAGATGCAAAATCTGTCCTTAGCTGAAGGGGCGTTGCCCAGGCATCTTCTCTCCTCTTTATACACGCAGGGCTCCGATGGACGAATGCTTACACATCGGCAGCTCTCCAGGCATCTTATCGGCCTGTGGGTGACCGGCAATCCAATTGCAATGGGCCTTCTAAAGAGAATCATGGTAAATTTTGCAAATCCCAACTAAATTTTCGATGATTTTGGTGTTCTTCAGCCCATTGGACTTATATCGTTCCTCGACTCGCCGGAGCCAGTGCCAAAAGAAGCCAAAGAACAAGAACTACTGAATCATCGCGATAATTTGAAGATCGCCCAAGATCATGCGATGAAGACGAGAAGAAATCCCAATTGGATAACAGTGGAAAGGCAGCTGAAGAATGTGGAGAAGCACGTGGAGTATTACACGAATTTGGCGCTTCAGCATTGGGGCGCTAAGGTTGGCATCAGCTTGAAACGTGATGAGAAGATAAAGGAGCGGCCGATTGTGCTGAGAAAACGAAGAGAGCGCGTTAAGGCCGAAAGCAACTGGGCGCTGTTCTACTGGAGCTTCAGTCAAGATCATGCTCTTCCCAACTTGATTTGGAACCATAAGGTTCGTTCCTGGGCTAAATAGGAAAACGCTCTAATCAGCCAATTCCCATTGCAGACTCGGGAAGAATTGCGATCGGCTTTGGACAATGAAATTCGCCAGTTTTCCAACGACAAAGACCTGGCAGGAAACGCGCTGGTTTCATGGAATCACCACGAGTTTGAGTTGAACTATCAATGTTTGGCCGAAGAAGTGAAAATTGGCGATTATTACTTGCGCCTTCTACTGGAAATGGATGAGCATAATGACGACTCACCCATAAGAAAATCGTAATTCTCACTTTTCTATTACACTGTAATGTGATTTTTTGGCTTTCTGAAACACCTACACTTACCGCCTTTTAGGTATGAATTTTTTAACGACCTCTATCATCGATTCCTGCTGACCAGCAAAGGAGAAATGAAATGCATGTGCCTGCAAGCCATGGCCATCGTCTATGGGCGTTATTTCGAAGACATCGGACCGTTCAGCGATACCAAATACATTGTCGTCATGCTTGAACGAGTAATATTTATGTCCGCAGATTCATTTGAATTTAACTAGCATTTCTTGATGCGTTTCAGTGCGTAGACAAGATGGAACGAGACCGACTAGTTACCTTTACAGGGAAGCTGATGTTGCACAGGAAGAACGTGCGGGAACTGATAGATATGGGCGGCGTGAAGATTCTGGTGGATTTAATGACTCTGGCCCATCTTCACACGTCCAGGGCGGTAATTCCCACCCAAACTAATGTTATCGAAGCCGGCCCCGATATGTACATCGAGCAGAAGAAAGAGTGGCATTATAATACGGATGAGGGCGGAAAAGGCCCCATTACTTTAGACGAGGTAATTTCGCACATGTAGTTTCTTTACAGGCATTATTCAGGGTCATTTGTGTGTTTTAGGTCAAGGAATTGTTCTCCAAAGGGGCAATTACAAGTAAAACCCGCTGCTGGGCCATGGGCTTGGATGGCTGGAGGGCTCTGGCTCAACTTCCCCAGCTCAAGTGGTGTCTTTTGGCCAAAGGAAACCCTGTTCTGAACGAAAGCGACTTAGCCACCCATATTCTCAATGTGCTGATCAGGATGTGCGAGTATTTCCCCAGCAGGGACGCTGATGGGGCGATTGTGCGCCCCATTCCAAAAATCAAACGAATTCTATCAGAGCAGACGGTGCTGTCGCATGTAGTGCAGCTGCTGCTCACTTTCGACCCAATTTTAGTGGAGAAAGTGTCCACGTTACTATGCGAGATAATGACCGATAACCCCGAGATGCCCAAAGTTTATTTAACGGGAGTTTTTTACTTTATTCTTATGTACACGGGCAGTAACGTGCTTCCGATAGCACGCTTTTTGCAGTTGACGCACATGAAGCAGGCCTTTAAGACAGACGAGGTGAGCACTAGGGCAAAACCCAGGTTTTCTGAGCCAATTTTCTTTGAATTTTAGTCCCGAACAACAGCAGCTCAGAAAAGTATTCTGGGGCGTCTCCTGCCTGAGGCTATGATCAACTATCTGGAAAATTACGGAGCTGAGAAGTTTGCCCACATATTTCTGGGCGAATTCGATACTCCGGAAGCCATTTGGAACTCACTGATGCGGTAACTGAGAGCTAAAGTTGCGGGTTTTCGGATCGCAACTAGGCTTTTTCCATTTTTTCAGACGAATGTTGATTGAGCGAATAGCTGCACATATCGCGGACTTTACGCCCAGATTGCGCACCCATACCATGGCCCGTTACTTGTATATAGCCATACCCAGCATTCGGTATCCGCAATTGGAACGCGAGCTCTTTTGCAACATTTTCTACTTGCGGCATCTGTGTGATAATGTGAAGTTCCCCGACTGGCCCATTCCCGACCCAGTAAGTGCGGGGAATTGCTCAGCAGGCAGCAGGGGTTTTTAAAAACGGGTTTTCTAGGTGGCATTGCTTAAGGACGTGCTGGACACCTGGAAGTGCGAGGTGGAGAAAAAGCCGCCCCAAATGACCGTGGAACAGGCATATGGAAATTTGGGCCTGCAAGGCACGTCGCATGATGAAGCAGTGATACGCAAGGCTTACTACAAATTAGCGCAGCAATTCCATCCAGACAAAAATCCCGAAGGAAGAGTAAGATTTCCTTATTTTTTTGTTCAAGTATTTCCAGGCGTCAATTTTCCAGGAGCGATTTGAGCAGGTTAATCAGGCCTACGAGTTTCTCTGCAGCAGAACCAGCTGGAATGCCGATGGGCCGAATCCCAATAACATCGTCCTGCTGCTGAAGACGCAAAGCATTCTCTTTCACCGCCACTCTGAAGGTATGGGGCCCCACTAGCGCTCTTTGAGACTTTAGGACGCCGTTTCATGAATGCGTTTCAGTGCTGAAGCCCTACAAATACTCTGGATATCCGCAGCTGATCACCACGATAAAAATCGAGACCAATGACGATCAATTATTCTCCAAGACTGAGCCTCTATTGGCTTCCGCTGCCGAACTGGCCTATCACACTGTGAACTGTTCAGCTCTTAATGCCGAGGAGCTTCGCAGGCAGAACGGGCTGGAAGTAATTAATGGCCAACATTTCTCTAGGTGGAATATCGGGGTTATTTTGCGTTTGAATGCAGGTTTTGTTGGAATCTTTCTCCCGATGTGTGGACGTGTTGAGCAGATCCTCCAAACCGGACGATGTGGCCGTTCAGGTTTGCATCCATATAACGAGGTGCTTCAGTGTGGCCGCCCAATTCCAAGCCTGCAGGGAGCGAATCATTAATTTACCACAACTTGTTAAGGATTTATGTCGCATTTTGCATTTCAAGGTACGATTATGCATCAGCGATATAAAGGCTTTGAAATTATATTTAAAATGGTGCGGACAATTCCTTGAACTTTAAAATAATCCCAAAAATATTTTGTATTTTACTGGCTTTCACAAGTGCCTTATCCTGAGGGCGATATTCAATTTGAATTTTATTTTAGCATCTTACGAAGCTTTGCAGTATAACCACTGAGTGCATCAGCGCTTTGGCAGTCGATCCCATTCTGCAATTGGAGCTGCTGAAGAGCGGCGCTCTATGGCATTTGATGCTGTTTATATTCAAGTACGATTTCACGCTAGAAGAGGGTGGAATTGAGCAGAATGAAGAGAGCAATGAGCAGGCCGTGAGCAACCGATTGGCTCGAGAGTCGCTCAAGGCGTGCGCCACCATGGCTGGACTGTATTCAGCCAGCAATACTTTGATTTTGGATATTTTAAAGCATCTGCTCACGCCCTTTATTATTGGCCATTTGGTCAATGAGCGCCCGGAGGAAATCAACGAGGTGATTCTTACTGATTGGCAGTTTTTTCAATAGTGAAGGTTGGAAACTTGCAGATTTTGAAAATTCTGAACTCGAACAGTGAAACTCCTTATTTGATCTGGAATAATGGCACTAGAACGGAACTGGTGGATTTTCTGGCCGGTCAAATCGAAAGCAGAGAACATGTGGACTTTAATGCGGCCACTTGTTTCAAGTTTTCCGCCCATTCGGAGGAGCTGGTGATTGGCGGGGTGTTTGTGAAGATCTACAATGAACAACCCACGTTTCCTATACAGGTGAGTATTGCGCTTTGACGACAGTGTTGATCGGTTTTATATGGCTGAAGTGGAAGAAATGGCGAAACTGTTGGAGGTAAATTACCCGTTAATCACTGTTTAGAATCCAAAGAGCTTGGTGGTGGATCTGCTGGCCTTTCTTCACGACCAGCTCGAGTTCCTAAGAAACCTGGCGAACGTTGCTTATTCGGTCACCAAAGACAACAAGCTCATCCACTCAACAATGGCCCTAAAAGCTCTATCGACAGTGATTCGCAATAATCCCGGCGTCGAATTACAATGCATCGGCCATTTCAAGTTGCTGTTCACTCTGCTGGTGGTGAATCATGTTCCTGTTCAAGTTGAATCGCTCAATGTGATCGCAGTGGTGACGCGCAACAACGAGTGTATCAGTGATATCGCTTCATGCGAAGTGCTCAGTTATCTGTTGTTAAGTTTGTACACTTTGAGGGAGCATCATCAGCCAATCCTGGACGTATTTTCTGCGTTGGTGACCAATACGAAGCTCGTGAAAGAAGCGCTGAATAAAGGCGCTGTTCTGTATCTGCTGAACCTCTTTTGCAACTCCACAGTGTCTCCAGTTCGGCAAAGTGCGGCTGAACTGTTGGCTCGAATGATTCTCGACAAGTTGGTGGGCCCAAAAATCCGGATTGCTACCGAAGTGTTCCTGCCGCCGATTTTCCTGGATGCGATGCGAGACAGTCCAGAAACTTCAATGCATATGCTCGAGTCGTGCCATGAGCATCCAGAGCTTATCTGGAATGAAGACGCCAAGAATCGGGTGTGTTCAATAGTCGCCAGACTTACCGATGAGTGAGTGACAGCAATTAAAAAAAAAGATTCATATTTAGTTGAGCTCTTTTTCCAGACACTACAAGGAACAGTGTTCGAATCCATCAATTCAGTGGAAGAAACCGGATAGTAATGGAATTTCCAGCTTAACTGCCCCTAACGAAGTTATCATTGGCGGCGTTTATCTTCGGCTGTTCGTCGAAAATCCCGCCTGGACTTTGCGGAAGCCCAAAGAGTTCCTCTCGGAACTTCTGGAGACTTGTTTGGACAACATGTCAAAGGATTCTCCAAATGTAATTCGATCAACTTAATGATAAACTGCAGGTTTTTGTTGGTCACTACCAGGGTATAAAGGGTTAGCGGGGCTCAAAAAAATGCTTTTTTTATGCAAATGGTTAACCGAAAACTCCACCCTTCTACACATTAATACGTAAGGCGTTAAGAGAATGGTACAATTTTTTGCAAGAAAACACTGTTTCTCTTGGGCCAACGTCTTGGCCTCGGGTGTCTAAAAAATCAAGAAAACCAGTGTTTTTCCCCGCAAACCGTTAGCTGAAAATTCCTCATTCTCCCAATAAATTTTTTCGTAAGGTGTTAAAAGAACGCTGGAGTGTGTCGCATTGTCTTATACAGGGCGATTGAAATTGGCATCACCCTTTTGAGGCGTTAGTGGGGTTGACTGGGAGAGCACAGAAAGGGCGTTTAAAGTCTAGAAGCTAAGTTATCAGGGCCTGTTCAAGAGCTAATATCCTGAAAAAATCGCCCTTAAAAAAACACATTTTAGGAAGAACTTCTCGAACTGGCAACAAACGCTCTATGCGCCCTTCTGCAAGCTCAGCCAGCTCTATTGGATTTAATCCCGGCATTTGGTCACATTCCCCGGATTTGCCGTCAAATGGGGCAATCCAACGCCAGATTGGTGGCGGTACCCAAAGCGGCCATCCTCATTCTCAAGTCTTTATCCATGAACAATGTAGGTAAATTTTTTGCAAATTTTGCCAGTTTTGTGAGTATCGAATTGTAGCTTTGTGTGGGAGCAATTGCCGAAACCCAGTGTATGCAGCCGCTGAAAAAAGCGATGCAAACGCGCAAAGACATGACGGCAGTAGCATGCGAAGCGCTAAGTCGCCTATTTTCCCAGAGTCAGGACCAGTTGGTGAAACAAGCCTTAGAAGTGGATTTTATTCAGTTTTTGCTGAATCTTCTAGAAGACCGATTGGATTTGATCGATAATCCTGCCATGACCAAAGCGCAGATTGTTAAGGCGTTGAAATCGATGACGAAAAGTTTGCTCTACGGCGACAGGGTGAATGCGATATTGGAAAAAAGCGGCATTTGGGCCGAATACAAGGACCAAAAACACGATCTGTTTATCACCAGCACGAACGTCTCTGGGTATTTAACTGGTAGGTTTTTTGTGGGTTTTCCAAAACGACTTGTTTATCCTGCTTTTGGTTGTAGGTATCCCAGCTCCAGCCGGTTATTTGACTCAGGGATCGGGCAATTCTCTGCAGGTCGTTCCGCCGCCTGTGCATAGGGAGGACTCGCACTTGAAGCACGACGGTTTTTAGCCGATAAGCTAAATCACTGGGTTTTCAACCAAGGAAGCAATAAATTTGCCCGAGAACTTTGAATTCTTTCATTGTAAATACAGTATTTGGTCCTGATGTAGTTTGGCACTGTACAATTATATCAATTTACTAGACGATGATTCTTCGTAAACTTTTTGCAATTTATTAATCACTTTCAAGTGCATAAGTTGTATAGTTATGAATAAATAAGGAATATTTATAATTTAACTTAAAATAATATATTTTTCTTAACGCAAACTGTGTTTCAATGGGAGATTTGACCTGATAAAACCCGGGAAATCAATCATCCAACAACGTAGTTCAGTTAAACAAACATTTATTTGAAAAAATAACATACTTATAATAAATATAATCGTTGAAATATGAAAATTCACTTTCCTTTTTTTGGATTAGTTGGGACAGTAATCATCACATGCGTGTTCTATCTAGGTTTTTTATTGGAAAAACGCCCCTAAAAGCTGCATTTCCTTTCGCTTTAAGCATATTTTCACTACAAGTTGGCCCTTTAGTTCAGAGTGTTTAAATATATTAAAAAAACAGTAAAATAATCCTATAGTTTTGAGCAATGGATCTTAGAATATCCATGAATATTTGGTTACTTATTTGGCCCATATTTCTATGTGAACTATCTACTAGGAGCTATCTAGGATTTGTGGAAAATCATACACTCTTAGGATAAATTGCGGTTTTTGGATTTGTTTTACGCGAATTTTGCATTTTTTATGGACAAATGAGATGCTAATTGTGCATGGAACAATACCTAAACTGTTTAATGATTTTTTCAATATTAATGACTTCTCAAGCAAATGTTTTTTCATCACGATCTTTCAAGGAACAGAGAGTGTTTACCGGCACTGAAAGTCATCATCAGGCAGGGATTTTTTATAAAGATTTCCCATCTTCAAGAGCTTGAGGAACGTGACTTCTTTTACATTTATTACTTTTAATTTTTTGCTAAAACCTCGTCGATTTGTGTGTTATGTGAGTTAATTGAGTAGTCAGAAAGTAGAAGATTTGCCAAAAATTAACGATTTTTTATTGTTTTTTTGGCACATGTATGCGAATATATTTTATGTTTGCAAATGGCTTTTTTTCATTCGCATCGAGTGCTTTTGACTTTGAAAGGCCCTCAAAAACCCTCATGTGAATGCTTGAGATTTTGCTCAGGAATTCATTCATTCAATCACATTCCAAAAATTCCAAATTTGCTCAACTTTTCCCCGAAATTTTGCATCAAATTGGAAAATGATCTATAACTCATTTACCATCCATTTTATGGAAAAAGTGAATACCATTTTTTTTGGGCGCATTGACCAGCACTATGCACTGATAGCTATATATTTTGGTTGCAATTTTTGCTTTTTGGGATACTTTCGTTTTTTTGAAAACCATATTTTGGCTACTTTTCCAAAAACCAACGACCATTGACAAAAAACAAGAATAGCGCAGCTTAGCAGGCCTAATATTCCATAAAGAATACTTTTTTTCGATGGGAAGCGTTGTTTTCGAGAAAAAAATGTAAAATCGACAAAAACTTTGAGGTTTGACTCGAAAAATTTAAGAAAAAATCATTTTTCTTGTCAAACTTGCTTTTCGCAAACGTTTAAGTATGAAATAGTAACACGCCAATCGGGCTCAGTTGGTTTTAAAAAAATTAGTGGTCGACCTAGAGGGAAGTGAGCACTTCAAAACCCCATAAAACATTCAAATAGTTTTCAAATCCACTCAAATTCGTATATACAATACAGTCTAGGACAGCGTGTTGAAATTTAATGCGAGCAAACGAAAAATTCATTATCTCCAAACAGAGAATTAATTTTTCATAATCCATGAGTGTATGACACACACGAGTTAAATTTCTATTTAATGGCTCTTGCGGTCCTTATTTACTAAACCTAACAAGTAAAACACGCTGTATATTAACTTACAATTTTACGTAAAGCAAATGAAGCAAATTTTCCTGAAAACATTGAATTTTTTTAGGTAAAAAATACATTTTTCATAACCCATGCGTGTATGACACACACGACATTAAATTCAATTTAATGGCTTCTGTGATCGCTATTTATTGAACCTAAGTCTAAAAGATGCTGTATATCAATTTAGAATGCCATATGCAGCAACTTGCTTTGTGCAAGTGTTTTTTTATTTGTTAGCCAACCCATGGTTTCGTAGTGTTTTATTGCAATTGTCCCAATCAACTTACGAGAAGAATGGTAATTGGGAGGAACGTGTGTCATGCACCTACGAATTATGACAAAACGATAATTTCCTTAAAAATCGTGAAAATGTTTTTATCTAAAAATGTTCAATTTTTTTCACCAAAATTTGTTTTAATGGTTTTACATAAAATTCTAAATTAATATACAGCGTGTTTTAATATTTAGGTTTTATAAATAACGACTGCATGAGCCATTAAATAAAAATTTAAGTCGTGTGTGTCATACACTCACGGATTATTAAAAAAATCAAATTTTGACCTTAAAATCGATAAAATAAACGTTTTTCTTCAAAATTTGTTTAGAGAATATCCCAATCCACTTCAGATAAAAATAACGATTTGAATAACGAATACTTGAATTTAATTTTGGGAAAATTCTTCTAAATCTCGATTTTTGCCTTAAGTTGATTTGGATCATCTCGAAGAATATTTTGAAAAAAACTGTTTATTTTTAATGTTTTTAATGTTTCAATTTAATGTGAAAATATGAGTTTTCATAATCCATGAGTGTATGACACACACGAGTTAAATTTCTATTTAATGGCTCTTGCGGTCCTTATTTACTAAACCTAAAAAGTAAAACACGCTGTATATTAACTTACAATTTTCCGTAAAGCAAATGAAACAAATTTTCCTAAAAAAAATACTTTTTTTAGGTGAAAATTTAAAATTTCATAACCCATGCGTGTATGACACACACGACATTAAATTCAATTTAATGGCTTCTGTGATCGCTATTTATTGATCCTGAGTCTAAAAGGTGCTGTATATCAATTTGGAATGCCATATGCAGCAACTTGCTTTTCGCAAACGTTTAAGTATGAAATAGTAACACACCGATCGGCCTCAGTTGGTTTTAAAAAAAATCGTGGTTGAGCTAGAGTGAAGTGAGCACTTCAAAACCGCATAAAACATTCAAATGGTTTTCAAATCCACTCAAATTCGTATATACAATACAGTCTAGGACAGCGTGTTGAAATTTAATGCGAGCAAACGAAAAATTCATTATCTCCAAACAGAGAATTAATTTTTCATAATCCATGAGTGTATGACACACACGAGTTAAATTTCTATTTAATGGCTCTTGCGGTCTTTATTTACTAAACCTAACAAGTAAAACACGCTGTATATTAACTTACAATTTTACGTAAAGCAAATGAAACAAATTTTCCTGAAAACATTGAATTTTTTTAGGTAAAAATACATTTTTCATAACCCATGCGTGTATGACACACACGACATTAAATTCAATTTAATGGCTTCTGTGATCGCTATTTATTGAACCTAAGTCTAAAAGATGCTGTATATCAATTTAGAATGCCATATGCAGCAACTTGCTTTGTGCAAGTGTTTTTTTATTTGTTAGCCAACCCATGGTTTCGTAGTGTTTTATTGCAATTTCCCAATCAACTTAGAGAAGAATGGTAATTGGGAGGAACGTGTGTCATGCACCTATGAATTATGACAAAACGATAATTTCCTTAAAAATCGTGAAAATGTTTTTATCTAAAAATGTTCAATTTTTTTCACCAAAATTTGTTTTAATGGTTTTACATAAAATTCTAAATTAATATACAGCGTGTTTTAATATTTAGGTTTAATAAATAACGACTGCATGAGCCATTAAATAGAAATTTAAGTCGTGTGTGTCATACACTCACGGATTATTAAGCAAATCAAATTTTGACCCTAAAATCGAGAAAATAAACGTTTTTCTTCAAAATTTGTTTAGAGAATATCCCAATCCACTTCAGATAAAAATAACGATTTGAATAACGAATACTTGAATTTAATTTTGGGAAAATTCTTCTAAATCTCGATTTTTGCCTTAAGTTGATTTGGATCATCTCGAAGAATATTTTGAAAAAACTGTTTATTTTTAATGTTTTTAATGTTTCAATTTAATGTGAAAATATGAGTTTTCATAATCCATGAGTGTATGACACACACGAGTTAAATTTCTATTTAATGGCTCTTGCGGTCCTTATTTACTAAACCTAAAAAGTAAAACACGCTGTATATTAACTTACAATTTTACGTAAAGCAAATGAAACAAATTTTCCTAAAAAAAATACTTTTTTAGGTGAAAATTTAAAATTTCATAACCCATGCGTGTATGACACACACGACATTAAATTCAATTTAATGGCTTCTGTGATCGCTATTTATTGAACCTGAGTCTAAAAGATGCTGTATATCAATTTAGAATGCCATATGCAGCAACTTGCTTTTCGCAAACGTTTAAGTATGAAATAGTAACACACCGATCGGCCTCAGTTGGTTTTAAAAAAATTCGTGGTTGAGCTAGAGTGAAGTGAGCACTTCAAAACCGCATAAAACATTCAAATGGTTTTCAAATCCACTCAAATTCGTATATACAATACAGTCTAGGACAGCGTGTTGAAATTTAATGCGAGCAAACGAAAAATTCATTATCTCCAAACAGAGAATTAATTTTTCATAATCCATGAGTGTATGACACACACGAGTTAAATTTCTATTTAATGGCTCTTGCGGTCTTTATTTACTAAACCTAACAAGTAAAACACGCTGTATATTAACTTACAATTTTACGTAAAGCAAATGAAACAAATTTCCTGAAAACATTGAATTTTTTTAGGTAAAAATACATTTTTCATAACCCATGCGTGTATGACACACACGACATTAAATTCAATTTAATGGCTTCTGTGATCGCTATTTATTGAACCTAAGTCTAAAAGATGCTGTATATCAATTTAGAATGCCATATGCAGCAACTTGCTTTGTGCAAGTGTTTTTTTATTTGTTAGCCAACCCATGGTTTCGTAGTGTTTTATTGCAATTTCCCAATCAACTTAGAGAAAAATGGTAATTGGGAGGAACGTGTGTCATGCACCTATGAATTATGACAAAACGATAATTTCCTTAAAAATCGTGAAAATGTTTTTATCTAAAAATGTTCAATTTTTTCACCAAAATTTGTTTTAATGGTTTTACATAAAAGTATAAATTAATATACAGCGTGTTTTAATATTTAGGTTTAATAAATAACGACTGCATGAGCCATTAAATAGAAATTTAAGTCGTGTGTGTCATACACTCACGGATTATTAAGCAAATCAAATTTTGACCCTAAAATCGAGAAAATAAACGTTTTTCTTCAAAATTTGTTTAGAGAATATCCCAATCCACTTCAGATAAAAATAACGATTTGAATAACGAATACTTGAATTTAATTTTGGGAAAATTCTTCTAAATCTCGATTTTGCCTTAAGTTGATTTGGATCATCTCGAAGAATATTTTGAAAAAACTGTTTATTTTTAATGTTTTTAATGTTTCAATTTAATGTGAAAATATGAGTTTTCATAATCCATGAGTGTATGACACACACGAGTTAAATTTCTATTTAATGGCTCTTGCGGTCCTTATTTACTAAATCTAAAAAGTAAAACACGCTGTATATTAACTTACAATTTTACGTAAAGCAAATGAAACAAATTTTCCTAAAAAAATTACTTTTTTTAGGTGAAAATTTAAAATTTTCATAACCCATGCGTGTATGACACACACGACATTAAATTCAATTTAATGGCTTCTGTGATCGCTATTTATTGAACCTAAGTCTAAAAGATGCTGTATATCAATTTAGAATGCCATATGCAGCAACTTGCTTTGTGCAAGTGTTTTTTTATTTGTTAGCCAACCCATGGTTTCGTAGTGTTTTATTGCAATTTCCCAATCAACTTAGAGAAAAATGGTAATTGGGAGGAACGTGTGTCATGCACCTACGAATTATGACAAAACGATAATTTCCTTAAAAATCGTGAAAATGTTTTTATCTAAAAATGTTCAATTTTTTTCACCAAAATTTGTTTTAATGGTTTTACATAAAATTCTAAATTAATATACAGCGTGTTTTAATATTTAGGTTTAATAAATAACGACTGCATGAGCCATTAAATAGAAATTTAAGTCGTGTGTGTCATACACTCACGGATTATTAAGGAAATCAAATTTTGACCTGAAAATCGGGAAAATAAAACTTTTTCTTCAAAATTTGTTTAGAGAATTTCCCAATCCACTTCAGATAAAAATAACGATTTGAATAACGAATACTTGAATTTAATTTTGGGAAAATTCTTCAAATCTCGATTTTGCCTTAAGTTGATTTGGATCATCTCGAAGAATATTTTGAAAAAACTGTTTATTTTTAATGTTTTTAATGTTTCAATTTAATGTGAAAATATGTGTTTTCATAATCCATGAGTGTATGACACACACGAGTTAAATTTCTATTTAATGGCTCTTGCGGTCCTTATTTACTAAACCTAAAAAGTAAAACACGCTGTATATTAACTTACAATTTTCCGTAAAGCAAATGAAACAAATTTTCCTAAAAAAATACTTTTTTAGGTGAAAATTTAAATTTCATAACCCATGCGTGTATGACACACACGACATTAAATTCAATTTAATGGCTTCTGTGATCGCTATTTATTGAACCTGAGTCTAAAAGGTGCTGTATATCAATTTGGAATGCCATATGCAGCAACTTGCTTTTCGCAAACGTTTAAAGTATGAAATAGTAACACACCGATCGGCCTCAGTTGGTTTTAAAAAATCCGTGGTTGAGCTAGAATGAAGTGAGCACTTCAAAACCCCATAAAACATTCAAATGGTTTTCAAATCCACTCAAATTTGGATATACAATACAGTCTAGGACAGCGTGTTGAAATTTAATGCGAGCAAAAGAAAAATTCATTATCTCCAAACAAAGAAATCATTTTTTTTTTCGGTTTTGATTCAAATGAAAAATTTGCCAAAGCTTCAATTTTAATCTCATCAACCCACATGTTGCACAGTTCGATCGAGGATTAATGGGCCTTTGAAACAAAAAACTCCCACAAATGGAATTTTATCGGTTGCTGATGATGAAAAAATCGCGTCAAAGTTGGAAAATCCAATACGTTTCTCAGAGTTTCCTATGCATTTGAATCCAAATATTGTTCCACTTGCAATCGGTGTTGGCCTAATTGGTTTGAGCTAATTAAAACCCTGGCAATAAAGAACGGAAATTTCCAGCCAAAGTTCAATTTTCATCTAAGTTTCGATAAGATCAGCACTGTTAAAGCTGTGAAGATGTCCAGTTCTGAGCTGATCGTTGCACTGCTGTTTCGGTTTCCATGATACATTGCCGCAGGATGTTCACCTAAAATTCAAAACTTATTATTTCTTGGCCACGAATCAGCAATTATCTAACTAAAACCGAATGGTAATAAATCTTCATCTGCAGGACGTTTCGATAAGTTAAAGGCGCCAGCTAGTTTACTCGAAATCGGGAAACATTTATTAAACCGATTTAAATTTACGCGCAAAGTAGCTTTTTGCATAAATCACTGATCGTTTGCCGCAGGAAATTAATGTGTTTTACCTGTAATTACATAGAGATTTGTATCTGCTGGTTGGGCGATTGTTGGTACGCAGGAGTATTTGCCAGAATCCGACCAGTTCACTCGGTTTATATGCAATTGGGATGTTAAACTATCCTTCCAAGTGTTCTGAAATGTACAAAAAACTGTTAGACAAACATTAAAAAGAGCGATTTTTACTTCCGAAATTAATTAGAAACAGTTAATTGAATAATTAAAGGAAAACCACCGGTTAAATAAGATGCGCAAACGAAAAGCAGGACTTCTATCCTCACTTGCTTTCCTGAGCCGATGCAGGGATTCCAACATCATCCCCGGCTTCCTGAAGTGCAAAAGAACCCTTAGGACCACCCAAGCACACAGGATATACAACAGGACCGAGAAGTTATTCCTAAGGGAAAGGATCCACAACGTGAGAAGTAAACTAGCAGCAACAGACAGCGAACTTCTAAACCTCTTCTACAAACTGGGAAACGGTTTGCATTACGCTGACTGGAATAAGATCGACGCCATCTCCTATAGCAGCATGCAAGGAGAACTGGACAGAGCCACGAAGAGACAAAAGAAGAAATTTGAAAAATTGGAAGCCAAATCTAGAGGATCAACCCAAACGACGTCAGGCCTGGACCCAGCACGAACTGTGGTGAACCTGAGCAGTCACTCACTAACGCCTGCGGAGCAATCCGTCTTAGCCAAGGGAGGAAACTTTGCTATTAGCCCGAGAACGATACCAATAGAGGAAATTATCGCGAACACCGAAACAGCATTGCAAGGGCTCCCAGAACAAACGGCAAATGAAATACGTCTGGAAACCACCCAAATCCTACGAAAAGCGAAACCACCACCAAGCAACTTAAGCAGAGAAGAACAACATGCCCTCAAGGAAATACGAAGGAACACAAGCATTGTCGTCCTGCCAGCTGACAAAGGAAACGCTACAGTCGTCATGAACAGAGAGCAGTACGAGCAGAAAATCCAAAACTTATTGGACCCAGTCACTTATACGAAGCTCAAAAAAGACCCGACTCAAGCCAAGCTCAGAAACATCAACCGCCTGATCAAAATATCCTCAATAGACGAGAACACCAGGAAGAGGATTATTAGGTCAGAAGCCCTCCCCCCGCGTTTGTATGGATTACCGAAGATTCACAAGGAAGGAATACCACTAAGACCAATCGTCAGTGCCCCGGGATCACCAACTTACGATATAGCAAAATATCTATCCTCTCTTCTGCAGCCACACTTGGGGTCCACGGAAACATACATCAAGGATTCCAAACATTTCATTGAGAAGATCCAAGACCTCAGACTGGAACCTACGGATATGCTGGTCAGCTTCGATGTTGTATCTCTATTCACAAAGGTACCCTTGGACGAATCAATAGGATTAGTGGCGGAGCTATTCGAAGAGAGTACAACAAATCTGTTCAAGGCTTGTCTAAAGGGCAGCTACTTCCTGTGGAATGGAGATTACTACGAGCAAAAGGAAGGAGTAGCCATGGGAAGCCCACTCAGTCCGGTGGTGGCGAATCTATTCATGGAGAAGTTTGAGGAAGCAGCGTTGAGCACCGCAGCCCTTAAACCAACGATCTGGTACCGATATGTCGATGACACGTTCGTGCTATGGAGGCATGGACGCAAAAACCTGGACATGTTCCTCGACCATCTAAACAAACAGCACCCAGACATCCAATTCACCATGGAAGTTGAACAAAACCACCAACTGGCCTTCTGGATGTTTTGGTGTCTAGGCAGGGGAATCGTTTGGACCACAAGGTATATCGAAAAGCCACCCACACAGACAGATATCTTCACAAGCTATCTAACCACCATCCGAGTCAGAAGCAGGGAATCATTAAGACTCTCACGGATAGAGCCAGAAAAATATGTGGACCACAACATCTAACAACAGAACTACAAGCACTTGGAAAAAGCTTTTCTTCAGAACGGATATTCCCAGTTGGACATCAAAAAAGCTGTAGGAGTGGGACGTGCTGAAAAAAGTGAGTCCACTCTGAAAGCTTTCCTGCCCTATGTTCCCAGGGTTACGGACAGAATTGGGAGGCTCTTGAGGAAACACAACATAAGAACGGTCTACAAGCCCACAACAAAGATCCGAGAATGTCTAGGGTCAGTTAAAGACAAAAGACCTCACCTAGCAACTGCGGGAATCTACCGGATTCCATGCTTCTGTGGAAGCGTCTACATAGGAACTACTAAGAGATCGGTTGCGACAAGATTAGAAGAACATCGACGGAATTGCAAACTTGGACATGTGGAGAAGTCGGCAGTGGCGGAACATGCCCTCAGCGATGGAACACACAACATATATTTCGGAGAGGCACAGGTCCTGGCCACGACAACAGGGTATCGCCCCCGACTAATACGAGAAGCCATTGAAATCTACAAACACGACGACAATTTCAACAGAAAAGAAGAGACAATGGCGCTGAACAGGATATGGTTTCCAGCACTCACCAACGCAAAAACAGCAAGAAAAAGCAACAGCTCAGGACAGGAGAGAGAATCCTGTACACCGGAGGATAGCAACAGCCAACAGAATGCGCAAGCTCCGATGACACAGGCCACGTCATCACAAACCACGTCATCGCGACCGGTGCATAAATACGGACTGCGCCCGAGGAATCGCATCAGAACAGTGTAAGCGTTCAAGCAAACCACTTCTGAAGATGCAAGCCACACGTGCTTGCGAAACGTCAAGAAGAAATTCTACCGAACGACGGCCTAAAAACCCGAAAAACCCACTTGTTTCAAGGAATGGCCTCGAAAGTCTATCTCTTTTGCTATGGCTTACGTCAGCGAATTCGAAAACTTCGAAAAAAAGCGAAACAAAAACTCTATACGGTAATTTTTCTGAATTAAGAACACCTCCCCCCGGAATGAGTAATCAAAGACCATACTGTTTCAACCCCCTCCGAGGCAACAGTATTTGCAACAGCCATTTTTACCCAAAATTCATATTTCTGATTTCCAAGCCAGCCAGTAAATGTGCGTCCCATACAATACCATAGCCACTTTGGCTTCCCAAAATGTATTTCGACCAAAGCAAACCCCACCCCACCAATTGCCGAACTTGAACCAATGGATATCTCAGGGGTGTCCAGAAACCCCACTTTGCGAACTGGTCGACCAAATTTCTCAAACCAGAGCAATTATTTCAAACGCCAGCCAAACCAAAACCTAATTCGCGGAAAATTGAGGCCATTCAAAAATACCCTATACCTAAAACTCAACAGAACATCAAGGCATTTCTCGGACTATTAGGTACTATCGGAAATTTATCAGAAACTTTGCCCAGATTACTAAGCCATTGACCCAATGCTTAAAGAAAAATCAAAGGTTCTCCACACGACGGAATTCGTAGAATGCTTCTATACTTGCAGAAATCTCCTCATTTCAGAACCGGTTTTAGCACACTCCGACTTCGCTAAACCGTTCAGCTGACTACCGACGCATTGAATTTTGCCATTTCCGGAACACTATCACAAAATAACCACCCAGTATGTTACGCATCTCGGACTTTAAATCCTGCAAAAACTAACTATTCGACGACGAGAAAGAACTTCTGGCGATCGTATGGAGCTGCAAGTATTATAGACCTTACTTATTCGGGCGTAAGTTTATAATATACACGGACCACAAACCACTACAATGGTTGATGTCCCTAAAGGAACCGCATTCTAGACTCGTACGCTGGAGATTGAAACTCGAGGAATTTGAATATGAGATCAGGTATAAGAAAGGAACCCCAGACATCAATGCAGTTGAAACCGCCTCAGTATGCAACGACCCAGGTGACGCGGACGACATTATGGAAGAATATTTTAGACACCCAGAAACATTCCCCGAAATAGACAAATTGACTCTAGGTGAAATCCTGCAAGAAGCACCAGAGAGCCCCGAAGGTCCAAAAATCAACATAATCTCGGATATTCAAATTGTGCCACCTCGCAGGCTAAAGCAGAAGGAGTCGGATATAGGCACAGTGCACTCATCGGCCAAAAATCCCATCCTTGAAATCCCTATTTCTAACGACCACTCAATCAGTACAAAATCAAATAATAGTTGCAGACGGCCACGTAGAAAAAGTATCATCAAGCAAGAAAACGTATTCAACAACAACCGAATTTACATCACTATTTCAACAAGAGACCCTATCCCACACATTATAGACCTTCTCAAAGAATATATTAACCCTAATAATTTATACGGAATATACTTCAAGAACCCGGAAATTGGCAGACTTTTTGTTTTAACGGCACAACATTTGCTTAAAAATTCGTCATACAAATTGACCCACTGCCCAACTATATTACAAGATATCGAGAATCGTGAAGAACAAAAGGAGAAATTATTAAGTACCACACAACTAAAACCTGCCATCGAGGCATGAATGAAATGAAGACCTCTCTGGGACAATTGTTCTACTGGCCAAAATTATCCGAAGAAATACAAACATTTATCAACAACTGTGAAATCTGCCAAAGGAACAAGTACGATCGAAGTCCACCGATAATTAAATTCAATCTCACACCGACATCATCCAAACCATTCGAACACATCTACGTAGACACATTCAGGATGAACTACAATGCTTTCGTTACCATTATAGATTCCTTCTCTAGGTACGGACAAGCATACCTCAAGAGCATAACCGGGCCAGAAGTAGTCGAAAACATCTATAATTTTATAACTCATCACTGATCCCTCTCAAGATAACAGCTGACCAAGGCACAGAATTTAAAAACAGGGATTTGGAACACTTCTGCCAATTATATAAGATAGAATTGCACTATACCACATCCAAGAATAGTAATTCAAATTCAACCTGTCGAAAGATTCCACTCATCCATAATAGAAAGTTATCGATGCCTAAAAGAGGAAAACAGCCAATTTACGACCAGCCAATTAATGAAGAGAGCAGTTCTAGGCTACAACAATTACCATTCATAGCGTTACTAAGTTTAAACGCCGTTCGAAATAATAACAGGACATGTGAGACTCATAAATCCATTCGATCTAAACGATAACGCTATTATCTCCAGTTACATACAGAGTCACAAGGAAAATTCCCAAAAATTGAATGACAAAATCAAGGCAACTAATGCAAAAAGGAGCAAATAATAACGAATAGGATGAAAAGTGATTCGACCCCCCCGATTTCGACGCACAAGATGCAGCTTATATTCGAGCTAAAGCGCGTGCTAAGGATAGACGAAAATTTAAAAAGATTAATATAATAGGGCAAACAGACATTAAATTGCAAACTAAAAACTCCAGTTTTCATAAAGTTCTGCCCGAAAACCAAAATCTAATAAACAAACGTCTTTTCAGAGCGGCAATGAACTGGATTCTGCTGATCCTGCTGTTCCCGTACATCGCACTTGTTATGATATCTCATTTCACGTACAGTTATGCTATCTCTATTTCACGTACTCAGCGTAGAGGAAGTATCTAATTACTCTTACGTTATAAATACTGTTCTGGTAGTTTCACTGATGGTATGTAACACCTCAGCACTTAAATAATATAATCGAACAAATCTGTAATAAACAGTCAGTTGTATCTTGAAGCTGAAACCATATCAATCGAAAGTAAAATAAATTTGTTTTAAAAAACTCCCTTTCCAAGGTAGCGATTCTAACTGGCGCAGTCGGTAGGATTTGTCAACGAAAAGTCGTAAGAAATTCTTCAAAACGATCGTCGTGTGAGTATCAAAACGATCATCGTGTAAGCATCGTGGAAGAACTTTCAAAACGGTCATCCCGCATCGTGCGTGATAAATTCGGTTCGTTTCACAACGATTTGTGACAAACCCGAACATTTCATTGATTGGCAGCGACAGGGCAACTCAAGGCCAGAACGTGAGGAACAAGCATCGTCCGATCAACTTTGGTGCGAGAAGAAGGGAACAAGCATCGTCCCCACCTCTCATAGATTAGCCAGGGAAGAGACAAGCATCGCCCTTCCTATTGGACCCTAGCAACTAAGGAAGAAACAAGAATCAAAGAAATGAAAACAACATTGGTACTTCTATCACTATGGGCCTATAACTGGAACATCGTCTCAACCAACGTAAAATTCCAAAATCTAAATAACCACCCAGGAATGCTACCATTCAAACTCGGAACATCAAAAATGATTTCAAACAATTGGAACTTTATCCAAAATACGACCTAAAACTGATAATCAATGAATTCAAATTTTGAAACAACAATCAAACTCACTTCTACATGTTAGAAGAATAAGACTAAATATAATGAAGAATATGGCAATTCACTAAAATCACTGCATCACATATCGAAAATCGAATCGATACGTTGATAAAACCAAATTATTCCCTCCAGATATACGATCAACTCAATTAACCGATCAAAACGAGGATTAGTTTAACCCTCTAGGTTCCCTAATAAAATTTTGTTACTGGCAACTTAGACCAACAAGACGCTGAAGAAATAAGCTCAAGGTTAAATCAATTGGAGAAAAACCAAAACCAACTAAAAATAGATGCAATAAACCGAATTTCCTTACTCGATCAAACAATCGAACATTTTAAAGGAATAGTATCCAACATCACACACAATCAAGTCATTTTAAAGTCTAGAATTCTCCAGATTGAAGCTACAATTAGAAGAACAGAACTAAAAAACAAACGAAGTTCAGGAATACTATCGAATTTTCATAGTAATTAACTAACAAGAGTGACCAGTTGAACGTTGCGATGTTAAGAACTATACACACAACTGATGATGGTGGAGAAAGACACCGAAACGTATTTGTAACATTTTATATAGTAGACAGTAGGATTGACTGAAGCCCAGGAATATATTGGAATGAAATAGTAATTAACCAAATCACATTACTGTGTCAATCAATCTATGATACTTTACCAAAAATAGAGGTTGCCATAACGTTCTCAAAAATCAATATTCTTCATAATTCAATAATTAGTCCAACCGAACTTCTAAGAGAAATCAAACCAACTACATCCCCAACTACACAATGACAAGTTACCCATTGATATCAACTCTCAACAAATAACAAATCTAGAAAACTTAATAAAAGTTAAAAGTTTCATAAGGAATTTGAAGTAATTTTTATTTTAGAACTTCCATTAGTCGAGGCGGAAACATACCAATATTACAAATTGTTTCCTTCTCAAATTCCCAAAAACAATTCCTTTTAGTCAACAAACCCTTCAAACCATAAATAAGTGAGAAAAAGTGCTCATTTGACAATGAAAAAATGTCTAGAAATACAAACTAATGAATTTCTTTGCAAACGAACAGTCAGCCAGATGGATAGAAAATCATCACCTTGCAGTGTCCAACTGATCAAATTCCAATCAAATGTCACAACTTGGCACCCATTCGAAGTTAAACTTGAAAAAAATCCAATCGACCAAAGTAGCCGATGGGAAAATGGTTAATCAACAGCACCTGACGAAGTGATTGGCAAATCAAACTGCCAAGGCCGTCAAGACGCCATTCATTAATATTTGAAATTTTGAAGTTAAAGCAACTACAATTTCAAGAAATCAACCTACCCAATCTGACCTGGACCTCTACCAGAGCATGTCAAGCAGTATTCAATCCACCTACCCTTAATTGAATACCATGAACCAGAAATCCAGCAGAAGACATCCAAGCTCAGTTAAAGAGCCAAGCAGTCCAACTCCAAGGGATGCAGACACCCCTATATGTTAACCGTACTAGCATATGGACCATACTATTATACATCGTCCTATGTGCATTTATCTGCTATATAATATATAAATTGATTTGTAAGAAACTTAAGAACAAGTCGAAAAAAAAAGAGAAATTATCGAAACTTCAATTTTCAAATGAAATTACATTACTTTGAGGATATAATTTCATCTAAGGCCGGAGGGTGTTATGATATCTCATTTCACGGACAGTTATGATATCCTATTCACGTACTCAGCGTAAGAAAGTATCTAATTTCTCTTACGTTATAAATACTGTTCTGTAGTTTCACTGATGGTATGTAACACCTCAGCACTTAAATAATATAAATTCGAACAAATCTGTAATAAACAGTCAGTTGTATCTTGAAGCTGAATCCATATCAATCGAAAGTAAAATAAATTGTTTTAAAAACTCCCTTTCCAAGGTAGCGATTCTAACTCAGGCAACCGATCGGATATTGAGATAACAAAGTTAAATATCCTTATCCTTTCCATACAGTTAGGTAATGTGACAATAGTTTATACCAAACACACATTTTTGCATTACGTAGATTTAGAGTATTTAGTTAGTGAAGTAGAAAACATAAAATCGTATTTTCAAGCTATTCAGGATCATTCAAGCGAACTAAGCATTATAAATCAAAATATTCTGTCAAGAACTGAGTATTTAGCCCAAACAACTTCTGACAAACTTCACAATTTGCACCCCCATATCCGGAAAAAACATTAATTATTATCATAGGCAAGAGAATTCTGAGACCCTTACCTTTAATCATATCTACCCAACTATCCAAAACCAGACTTTATTGATCCCAAAATACCCTTATATGGCACAAGGACAATCAGGGCGACAGTTCATGACGGAAACTTGTCCCATTATTGAAGAAACCTTCTACTGCCCAGAAGAATTCCACCCTCATGACAGCTGTATTAATAACCTATTGGACAGTACAGAAGTGGGACACTGTCCAATCATCAAAGTCAATATCGATGAACCGATCACGGAGCAAATCACCCGAGACCTAGTTCTGATCATGCCACATCAACCCAGGAGACTAACAGCAAAGTGTCACACTGATCAATACCTCGAAATCAAACAATCAGTTTTGATCAGGATACCAGAAGGGTGCCACATCCAGTTAAACCAAAAAACCTTCGTAAACGATGTCAGGATTCACAAAGGAAAGCCGCTTATTTTGCCGAAAATTGAAATATCTCTTATAAGTAATGTAATTGGTCTGTAATTGCTCGGTTGTGTATTGTCCAGTCCATTTTTCGGTATGGGGATAATTAAGCCGTTTTTCCACGTTTTTGGAATTTTGTTATTTGTGATGCAGTTGTTCAATTCAGTTAGGATCAGTTTGTGTGTTTCTTGAGTTAGGCTTTTCAGGAGTTTTGTCTTTATTTTATCTTTTCCCGGTGCTGTGTTTCTAATATGCGCTAGGGCTTGATCGAATTCTGTGTCTGTGATCAATTTGTATGTATAGTTTGGTGAGCTGTTAAAATAGTTCAAGTACCAGTCGTTGATCAAGTTCCAGTTGTCATTGTCGAAATTAGGGTTTGTCGATATGCTGAAGGCCCTTTGATAGTGTCTGGCGAACGCGTCAGCTTTCTCTTTGTCTGTGTACCGTTCTATTCCGTTTTCGTCAATTGTGTCAGTAGAGTTAGTTTTTTTGTATTGCGCTAGTTTCTTAATTTTTCGCCAGTATGTTTTGCCTTTGTCTTTTTGTATTTCTTTACATGTTTCTAGCCATTTGTCTTGTCGGTGTTGTCCAATCAAAGTTTTAATGTTTCTGTTGACTTGGTTCAGTGTCTTTTTTAGGTCGTTATTTTAAGTGTTTGTATATAGTCTGTACAGTTCTCTCTTTTTGTTTTATGAGCCTCAGTATGAATTTGGGTAGTGTATGTAGTCGGTAGAAAGCATTTTTTATTTCCGGGCTAAATTTTCCTATGGCTAGTGAAAGTTGTTTTTGTATGGTTTCTATTGAAATGGGCTGTGCTTGCGATTGAATGTAGTCATGTATATCTTGTTTCACTTTGCCTACGTCAGTCTTTGTTAGGTTTAACTCTTTCTCTATAGGAGGTGTTTTGGAGGTAGGTTGCGTATGTTGTAAGTCTATGTTAAACGTAATAGCCAGGTGGTCGGATCCAAGTTCGTTGGTTAAGTTTATGTTATTGATGGTGTTTGTTAAGTTTCTTGTGTGCAGTAGAACGTCTGGTGTTGAATCTGGCTGATGATCTAGCGGCCATTTTGCGAACTTGAAAGTCATTTCCAGCAATTTCCCGTGGTCTCTTTATTCATATTATTTTTTACCTGAAATCGATACGACTAATGGTTTGTGAGATACGGCCGAGCACCTCCCTTAGTGGCCCACCCTGTACAGACATCTCGGTAGTTTTTTTAACGAACCCGTCGACGGCCCTTTGAAACGGGTAGTTTCTTTTGGTGCACGATACAACACATAGATTGTGTTCTTTGTGTTTTTGTTTTTGCCTTTGTGTTGCATTTTATTTGTGTTTGCACTATAGTAACAAGACCAAAGATATCATCAATTATTGTTTTCTTTGTATATTCTTTTTCCTGACTGTACTTTAATTCATTCCAATGTATTCCTGGGTTTTCAGTCAATTTTATTGAAACCCAGGAATACATTGGAATGAATTAAAGTACAGTCAGGAAAAAGAATATACAAAGATAGATGCTTGGGAACAAAAGCAGAATGGAACGAGTGGCAGCATCGGCAACACGGGTTGCCAACATCTCACCGCACAAGATCTACACCGGCTCGGTTCATTTACGTCCGAACGCGTATAACCGATGTCCGGCGTATAAGGCAGGGTATACCTAAGCCTTACTGACGAGTCCAATAGGTAGACCCGGGACGAAACGCAGGGCTCATCACATAACACCATAATTGTGACAATAAAATTGACTGAAAACCCAGGAATACATTGGAATTGTTTTCTTTGTCAACAGGTTCTGGAAGACACCATGGGTCTGACAGAAGAAGAGGTCGTGCAGCGATTTGAGGAGTTGGAAGCCAAGCCGCAGGCCTGAGTTAGTGGCCTTATGGTGCGATTGAGCTCAAAGGGCGGAGACGCTCTTGGCCCCTACCCGCCCAGTTGCTGCAAAGGAGGCCACAGACGAGGAAATGGAGGAGGGCACAACCTCCTCCACTGATAGCGACGCTGATTAGGGACTCGCTGAGGCGGCAGCTCCCCCAGCTTCAAGGGAGGAGACGGGCCCGTAAAAGCGCCTAAAGACCCACGGAAAGCAGCCCGGACAGCCCAGCAGCAGCAGAACCAGCCACCAGCTGAGAAGAAGCAGGCCACATGCAGCAAACGGAAAGGAGGGCAAAAATTCCGCTAATTGTCCTCCACCAAATAGAGAAATACGACGAGATCACCAAAAGGCTCACGGACAAGAAAATAAACTATCGCTGCGGCGTGACAACTAAGGAGGGTGTCAGAACTCACCCCCGTAGAATAGATGACTTTCGTGCCATGATCCGGGTACTGGACACCACTATAGCAGTACCACACCTTCCAACTGGAGAAGAAATTAGGGAGGAACTCAGTGCCCAAGGGTTCCACCCTATCATCATTGTCACGTGGCGGAAGAACGGCCACCCAATTGCAGTAGGCCCCCTTGTTTGATAATAGACGTCAGATGTCAGCCGTCTGTCTAGTTTACAATGTGCTACTAGATTATAAGCATTATATGTGTTTAAAGTATTCCTGTTTTATTTAAAGAATCATCACATATAACAAACATAAAACACCTGGTGCTACTGCCAAAAACAGAGAAAGCGAGTCCGAATCGAGTCCCAACATGCAAAACGTCAGACAACTTTGTGCTTCAGGTGCCAGCTGTTTGGACATGACCAGTCCAAATGTACAGCAGAAGCCAAATGTGTGAAGTGTGCAGGATCCCACGAAACTAGGGCGTGCCATATCTCTAGAGAAAAGGCTGCGAAATGCGCCAACTGTGGACGTGCCCCCCCAGCCGTCTACTCATGATGCCCTGCGAGGCCTGCGCAGAAACAGAACAAAAGGTAGACAACAACCACAGCTCGCAGGACAAGCTCAATTATCACGCCACAAGCCACATGCCGCAAGCCGCCATCAGCTACAGCACAGCAGCCAAAAAGAATCTGCCGCCCCAGCAAGCCCCCCAACGTCGACAAGGGGGGAAAACCGGCCATGAACAGCTGGCGCAAACCATTCAGTCCATGCAAGCGCAGATGCAGACGTTCAGGGCCACGATGCAGGCCCAAATGATAGCATTAATGAGGCGTAAATCTGTGTGTCGTCTCCTGGAACGCCATTGGAGTCAGAAGAAAGAAATTAGAACTCCAAGACTTCCTGGAGAAATACAACGTGGATGTGTGCCTAATCCACGAAACACTACTGAAGCCTGGAGAAAGGTTCACACTCCAGAACCACAAGATACACAGAGATGATAGGATCACCAGGGGCGGAGGAACACTAGAAGCAGTGAAGAGGTCCATCCAGCACCACGAGGTCGTCAAACCGTCGATACGCCTGGAGGAATTCATGGTGGCCATCCAAATGGAGAAGATGGCGATCAGTGGCGGGTCCGTATACGTCAGTCCAAGCGCTACGTTGTGTCCCGAGGTTGTTCAAAACCTTTTCCCGAATGACCGGCCAACAATACATGGCGGGGACTTCAATGCCAAAAATGCCAATTCAACTTTACCTCCACCAGAGGCCGCATGCTATCGAACGAGGAGAGAACCACAATGTTCGAGAGAGCCAACCCACATTGCTTTCAATGGCAGAGATGACATCCTGGACATATTCCTGTACAAAAACGCAGGAAGACTGTCCAGCCCCGAAGTACTTCAGGAATTATCATCGGACCATTGGCGATACTCCTGCAAATTGGATCAAACCAAATCAATGATATCACTGCGACTAAAATGATCACCAACTGGCAGACTTTCCAGCAGTTGTTGTAAAAACTCCAGCAGGATCTCGCAGTCTACAACAGAGGATGACCTGGACCAGGTAGTCGAAAAGCTCACCAGGGAAATCAAGAACGCCCTGGTAGCCTCAACAAGTCAATCCGTCGTACCGGTCAACCAAACGGACCAAACACCGGATACAACACAGAGCCATGCGAACACAAGATCCATAACTAAAAAGGCAAGTCAACCGCCTCCAGGCTGCGATCCAGGAAGACATGAAGGAAGTTCGATCGCAGCACTGGAATGCTCGCTTGGACGAAATAGAGCCTGACGAGTCAAACGAAGAGCTTTGGAAACTGGCCAGGAACGTCAATACAGGACCAAGGCAACCAATGCCACCCATCCAAGAAAACGGAATTACCAGTGTGGACCCAAAGAAAAAGTGGAGCTCTTTGCCAACCATCTAGAGCTCCAATGCAGAGTAAACCTGGTTGATCACCCAAAGCAAGAAGAGGACGTGGAAAAGATAGTGACCGTCCACTTCCAAAACTGGCAGCCCATACAAGTTAGAAAAGTCACCAGAGAGATCATCCAGGACATCATCAAGGGTACAAAGAAGAAAAAGTCCCATGGACATGATGGAATATGAAATGAGTTCCTCAAGAAACTACCAGAAACAACAATTGAGAAGCTCACCACAGTGGCAAATGCAATCTTGGACCTTCAGTATTTCCCGACCACCTGGAAGAAAGCAATAGTGGTACTCGTTCCCAAAACGAAAGCAAAAAGAAAGCTATTTAGGTCCTACAGGCCCATCAGCTTATTGCCCATTACGGCCAAAGTTACGGAGAGGTGTATCTTGAACCACATCCAGGATACAATAGAGGACAAGAAAGTGCTACTGGATGAGCAACATGGATTCAGGCCGGGACATGGCACTAACACACTCACCGCCCGGTGACAACAAGGATCCAGCAGAGGTTAAACCGCCGAAGCGGTCTATGTCTTCCTAGACATGTCAAAGGCGTTTGACAAAGTTTGGCATCAGACCCTGATAGCCAAGATGATCACAGCAAGCTTTCCGGGGTACCAAACTAAGCTCATCAGCAGTTACTTATCTGGACGCAGCTTCCAGGTCAAAATCGAGAACCAGCTCTTAACTAGGAGACCGATGATGTCAGGAGTACCGCAGGGATCAGTGCTGGGCCCTTCCCTCTTCAACATATATATGGCAGACTTCCCAACCACCACAAATACAGAGTGCTACATTTACGCAGACGATGTAGTATTCACTGCCGGCGGAAAGGGCCCTAGCATGAAAAGAAGACTCCACAGACATCTCGGCCAGGTCCAGAAATGGAGCAGAAAATGGAAAATAGAGTTCAACCCGGCTATGACGCAGACAATCATGTTCACCAGATGCTACAAGAATCCGCCAGGTCTACTAGAGCTTGCAGGACAGCGGCTACCCTGGGCGTCCAAGATAACTTATCTTGGACTTATCTATGACAAGCGACTAGTATGGCACGACCAAATGGCAGCCACAACAGCTAAGGCAAGATTCCTGTTCCAGGCCTACTATCCTCTGCTGACTGGTAAGCTCTTCCTGCGAACAAAGGTTAGAGCTTACAAGCAGCTAATACGCCCGGTGCTGACCTACGGATCTCCTGCATGCTCCACGGCCTGCACCACGCAAAAGAAGAAACTGGCGGTGATGTAGAACAGAATACTGGGGATAGCAGCTAAGGCCCCGTTCTTCGTCAGAAATTCCACCCTGCAAAGAAACCTGAAAACAGAAGACCTGCTGGACCATATCCGGAACTTAACATCAAAGTTCCTGGATAGGAGCCGGCAAAGCAAGAATCCCACAGTCCGGGTTTCTTGCACAAGGAAATTCCCCTGTGACCGCAGACCTCTCCCTGTGGACCCATTCTAAGAAGAAGACGTGGACCACATGCGATGTAAACCTTAGCTGAATAAAATATTTTCCAATGTAATGTAATCAGTGCCTAGACAAGGGTCCAAATGTCATTGAATTGATTCCAAATATTTCATTGAGGTTTAGAATGGGTCAAATTGGTGTAGTCTCAGACATAAGGAAGGCCTTTCTTCAAATTAGTGTAAACCAAGCCGATAGAGATTTTTCGAGATGATTGTATTTGCGGTCAACAGCAGTCCTTCTCTGCTGGTATTTAAAGTCGTTGGACAAATGTTTAAATAAAAATATACCTTACAGAAGAGAGACTCTTCTACAGCTTTTGAAAAGTTTTTATGTTGACAATTGTGTCACAAGAGTGTCGGATAGTGAGATGCTGCGGACTTTTATCAAAGGATCTATCATCATTGTTATGAATGAAGCAAAATTTAATCTCAGAGGGTGGGAGTTTTCAGGGCAAGAATGCGACGTCGTTGAAGTTTCACCTGGGACTGGTTAAATGATATGGGACAAATACGATGATACACTGAGTGTGAGTGAAACATGCTTTTCAGGTGTTAGTGGATTTGCAGACCAGCCAATAAGCAGAAGGGTGATGCTTTCGTACCCAAAGGAGCTTTGATCCAATAGGCATTACAGGGCCTTCCACTTTATTGCCAAAGCTATTACTCCAAAAGACATGGGAAAACATTATCTTGGGATGATCCAGTAGATTTGCAAATTCGTTTCGACACTGGCTTCTTGAGTTGCATTATTTGGCTAAAATTAAAATTCCAAGATGGATTCACGGTGGTAGCCCCCCTTATGAGCAAAAATCTGCATGTATTTTGTGACGCCAGTAAAGATTCATATGCGTCAGTTATTTTTCGGAGACGTGTTTTTTATTGGCAAGTCTATATTCGTTTATTGGCTGCCAAGTCCAGGATAGCGCCTTTTAAGAAGATTTCCATACCTCACGTGGAGCTCTTAGCAGCTCTTATTGGGACTAGACTTTTAATCTCTTTAAAGGAAGATTTAAATGTAGATTTACGGCTATCTATTTATTTTTGGAGTGCTTCCTCCACAGTACTAGGTTGGATACGCCGCAAAGAAAATTGGGGGACGTTTGTAGGTAATAGTGTAACAGAGATAATAAAGTACACGTCCATAGACGATTGTCATTTTGTTCTAGGCGTTCTGAACCCTGCAGACCTTCCTTCTCGAGGTTGTTCTCCAAAGCAATTGTATGAGCTTAGATGCTTGGACGGGCCAAGTTGGCTATATAATGATCCTGAATTGTGGACACGGGTCGAAAAACTTATTTACCAAGAAGAGGACATTAATAAAGAAAGGAAAGGGCCTACAAACACTCTGTTTAATTTAGATTTGATCTTAGATTGGCATCTTTTATATTTTTCCAAGTGTACTAAAACACTACGTATGGTTGGTGGATTTTTAAGTTTAAATATAAAATAAGGAATTCTACCTCCAGATTAAATGGGGAGCTGTCCGTGGAGGAGTTGGAAGTGGCGGAATGTCATATTTTAAAGATTACCAAAAGGAAAGTTTTCATGAGGAAACTGACCCCCGGTTGTGTCATCTAAGTCCTTTTATTGATGAGCATGAGGTGAATCGCTTGCGTTCTAGAATTAGCAATAGAAAAGATGCTAAGCAGTTTCGTTTTCCGATAGTCTTGCCAGCAAAACATGATCTGGTTATACGGCTTATTTTTGAACAACACGTTAGATCTTTGCATGTGGGCACACAAGGACTTATGGGTATACTGTGTGAAAAATATTGGATTCTTGGAGGGCGACTGGCTATCAGATCGGCTATCTCAAATTGTGTCATTTGTAAACGACAAAAAAGTAAGTCATTCGTGACCAATTTACCTCCTCTTCCGTTAAACCGTGTTCGGGATACGGCTGTATTTGAGATCACAGGGGTAGATTTTGCAGGACCTCTATTTTTGAAGAATGGGGAGAAAGCATGGGTGTGTCTTTTTACTTGTGCTGTTTATCGCGCTGTACATTTAGAGTTGTGTACCAGTTTGTCCACTGTTAGTTTTATTCAAGCACTTAGGCGATTTATAACGCGAAGTAGTATACCAAAGACTGTGTACAGCAACAATGGTACCAATTTCGAGGGTACTGAAAACTGTTTTCAAAGACTTGATTGGGATAAGACCATCATGACTTATGTGTTGACAGAATCTCATGGTGTTTAATCCTCCATCTGCTAGTTGGTGGGGCGGCTTCTGGGAACGGATGGTGGGAGAATTAAAGCAGATTTTGCGAAAGGTTCTATGCCGACCATGCCTAACATATGAAGACCTGGTAACGCTTCTTTGTGACTGTGAGGCTGTCATCAACCAACGTCAACTTACTTACCTTTCGAGTGATGCTAATGACCTGATTCCTTTGACACCCATGATGTTTTTGAGAGCCAGTGAGTTCTGGAGTATCTGATTGCGATATTGTTGACTCTCAATTGCTGTGTAAAAGGTTCTTTATAAATAGAAACTTAGAGACCACTTGAGGCTGAGATTTAGAACAGAATACTTAGGTCAGTTGAAGTCTTGGTGTTCCAAGACGCCTAGCAGCAAATCTCCCTAGGAGAAGTTTATGTCTGTTTATTAAAGGAGTAAAGCAATTTTAGCTTTTTATTTCGAACCGGGTTGTGGAGTTAAGACGGGTAGTTTTATCGGACACAACAGTAGGTATTTGAATTAGGTCTGGCAATTTCTTTAGTTTTTGTTAGCTGCCCATTTCTCTTTAATGTTAAGCACCAATTTAGTAATTGATAAATTGAAAAGGCACATATTGTTCATTTGCGTTTGTTTACCATGAACTATGAGGCTTAAAAGTTCTTTATTCGGTTTTGTTAATTCATTATCGAGTTGAATTGTAATAATATTCCTCGACAATGGGCGATGTATCAAGTAACAGACCTTGTAGTGCTGCAGTGATTGCAATATCAGTCAGATGGAATTGTGATCTGCTACTTTGCTGGACATTTGGCCACATTTTATATGGGATTGATTTTTTCCCATGCAGCATAGTATGACTTCAAAATATGATGCCGTCCCTTGTTATCGTATGGAAAAGTGGTGACTTACAATGAGTATAAAGTGGTCAAAAACCTGATTTAACTAAAAACGCCAAGAAAAGTTCTTGGTTCAGGGATTTTCCATATGGTGAGCACATTGCTAACCGCGCAGGACAGGGCCTGATATCTTTAAAATTTACCGAATTACATTTATAACAAACTATCGAAGAATAAGTATCAAATGAAGTAATCACTTCCGTCGGGCGTCCCGTGGCGCACACCTTTTTTATTAATTTAAGGCCGGTTTATTCACTGCCTGATCAACTTCATGTAATGAAATGTGACGGATAGCAAAACAATCAAAAGGAAAAGCGCTTTTCCTTTACTAGATCGACCTGATATCTGACTTAACGGAGAGATTATAATGTGAAACTTCATGACGCCAAATGACAAGTTTTCTATATTTCGAATATTTCTATATCTATTGGATGCTAACGGGATCTTCTCGGATGCCTAACGATGTGCTAGCTTGGTAGTGCGCTGAGCCAGTTTGTTATCCCATAGATAAATTGGGATGGGACAACCAACATTTTTATCTGGGACCTGATTCTATTGATAGTTACCGGCAAGTTTATCAGACAGTGAATAAACCGGCCCTAAGTCTTTTAATATAGAACATGGCTGGGTTTCTGTAAACCATCGAGCTTATATAACTTTACTGAAGCTTAAGTATACAATCCCATCCAATATATAACATGCGCTTTGCTCAAACTAGGTAAATTCTTGTATCGCAAATGTTTAGCATTTCAATTTTTAAATTACAGCTCCCGTTTGTTACAGCTTAAATAAAATAACGTGTTTAATGGATACAATTAACGGTACATACACGACAAACTACGCCAATTGTGGCAACTCTGAAAACACGGGTCTACGAATAATACTCTGAAAATAGGGAAATCATAGCATTTTAGATATATTCATAGTTCAGATATATTTTTAAAAACTGTAAAATGGTGCCAGATTTGTAATGTGGAACAATAAAAAATGTATGCATATTTTCCATTGCATTTTAAAGCAAATAGCTTTGATAGACACTGCCAAAAAGAGATATAGATATTCATCTGATCC